>JANTFA010062227.1:0-14871 GCA_026413405.1 Phytosciara flavipes | reverse complement strand
CTTACTCAATTCACCAGTCAACGGTGACCAGTGATATTCCAAAAGATCGTTCTGGCATACATCTTTGAAGTAAAAAAGACCTTTCAAGATATTCCAATCCATTGCGGCCGAAGCTCTTAATCCACCGAAGTTTTTGACCACACTTTGGAATCGATCATAACGATACAATGATGATTCAGGTGGAATTGACGTATCACAATAAGACACTTGAGCTGTTCCGCTGTATAGTCTTCGTAACGGGTCAGCCTTTGCGTAAGTGATAACGTGATTTGTGAATTCCGTATCCAAGCAGAATATTTCACGGAGTTTGTATGCTGTCGTTGAAAACCCATCCCAGTACACTACGGCCACACAACTTCCAAGTATAGCGATGAATTGATTTGGAGCACAATTTTCTGGAATTAAATTTGAAACTCCTCCACTGTATCCTTGAATGCTTGCCGAGTAATGAATATTGGTAATCCAGTCATAGCGAAAGAGGACAGGTCCAGCACCACTACCAAAATAATCGCCATAGTAAACACTTTTCCTTAAACAATCATAAAAGGTGGATGCTGTAGCGCCAACTGTTGGTGACGACGAAACCGGAATCACTCGATAACAAGCCTTGCGAAAATTTGATTTTTTTTTGTTTGATTTTGCAAGAACGTACGTTTTCGGTTAGTGTCTAGTCTTTATACTTACAACCGTCGTACAGCAAAGGAATATACCGAGAACTATTCGTTTCAACATTTTCAAGATCGATCAATCAATGAATACCATTGAGTTGATATGTTCGCCTCGCTTAAATACGAAATAATTCATCTCATATTTATGTCCAATCGAAGCCTAATTCGTGTATTGTCTATGCTCATGTTTATAACACATAACGGTGACTCTCTCCGTTATGTGTTATTAGCATGAGCGAGGGGTTACGCACTAGGGTAATTGACTTTCTACCATCGAAGGAAATGACGAGTAAATGCCATGCAAATGAGAAAATGAATGGTGAAAACACGGGAAATGGACAGGAAAATGAGAAATGGATCTGCCACCATTTTAGCCAGTAAGTTACCCCTCGAACATGAGGATAGACAATATACGAATTAAGCTTCGATTAGACATTAATACGGGATCTGTTCTGCATGATGTTTAGAAGGTGTCACCTTGTGGTTAGGGATTGCAATTACCGTCGACTTTTTTAAAAACCGGTGAACCGGTAAATATCGGTTTTTGGCAAAAAATTCTGATAAAAAAGCTGTAAATTTCTATAAATTGTATATCTTGTTTTAGAAACAATAAAATGCGATACTAAAGCTAAAGGGAGTGATTTTTCAACGTCAATTTGCTTCAGCTGTTTTTCAGTTGAACCACCCACAGAAACAAAAACGTTCGTCTTCATACGGGTGAAGGAATCACACGTGCGTGATAGTGGTTAGACCGTATAATGCTTTCTTGTTTGTGCGAGTGGCTCAGCTGAGAAACCTCTGAAGCAAATTGACGTAGAAAATTCACTGGTTTTACTTATAAAAAGTATTCGTAAACATTTGACAAATAACGACCACGACTACCTCTAGCTTCCATCAATTGAGAAATGGCTTCGATTGGATCTTTCAAAATTCAGTATTCTTAGTCGATGCTTCAGAACACACGACATATGCGTACGTACATCAGAGATATGACTTCTTAAAGCATCGAATGGCTTCGTAAACAGAAGAAAGATGCTCGTAGTTTTCCGAACCGTCGCCCACAACCCACTTCAATCAATACTTTGTTGTATCAGAAAAATCAAGAACGTCAGTCATGTACGGTACAATTCGTCAATCCAAGTGCATTTTTGCCTAAATCAAACATTGATAAAAAATCGGTTTTACAGATGAGAAAAAGAGGTAAACGGTTTTAACAATTTTTTACCGGTAGCAATCCCTACTTGTGGTTAGTCTTACAATCTTTTCGACTAAACACGGACCCCCTATTGATTTTGGAAAGTCGAACAATTTTTTTTTGTTACGCGTAATAGTACCAGAGTTATAGGTACTGTTTTTCAAACTGGTTCTGCCGATGTGATAGAACAAAAGTTTTTTTTTGAACCTCGGCCAAGCTCCCGGCTGACAATCAAGATAATGATCCTTTTACCGAACCTAATCTACAAGCCGCGACTAGACTTGCTACGAGTTTTCATTTGAATTTTTCAACAAAATACAACATTGTCGTCATTGTGACAGGTGGCAGCCATTTTCTCATAATGCCAAAATATTTCACTCACCAAAGCCAACAATTCACTCATAAAAGGGTAAAATCTGCCTACCGCAGGAAGCAACATTATTCAATGACAATGATACTATGCGACAGCACCACCAGCATAGGAACTAACAAACTAACTATCTTACGAGGTCAAATCAATATCTCGGCCAAATCTTAATAGCTTTTGACGTGACGGGGAGTCAAAAAGTTGCTGTAGATGTTCTTTAGTTTCAAAATTATATTTTTTTATTTTTATTGTATAAAACTTGCGTCACGGCGCTAACACCAACATAACTCAAACATCTATAAAATATTGTATTGGCATTGAGTTTTGAGTTGAAAGAGCTAAACCTTTATTTTATTAGATGTGAAATTAGACCCGAGGCGAGCCCGAAGCTCACAACACATCGTGTCATGAAATATTTCTATCGTTTCTATCTTATACACCGTTTTACGCCTCGAATAGTTTTCATCATTTACACACACTAGTGCGATAAAACTAATTGAAAATCCTTTATGACACTGTTTAGTTCGTACTGACTTGCATAAACCTTTTTTTTGTAACATAAAATGACCCGTACAACTCGACCTGCGACACACCGTGAGTGAAACAAGAGATTCGTTTGTAGCAACCGTAGTTAATTTATGGTTTGTCTCGTTCTTGCATAGTACATAAACTAGTGTTTTTGCGGCACTTGGAAGTTGGAATTAATTCCACTTTACATACTTCGTTGTTGATTCAGATTTTTTGTTGTTGCGGCGAGCTAACACTTCTGTATTCGGTTTACAATTGCTGTCCTTGTTACCAATAAATTGCTGAAGGAAGAACAATAAAAGAAATCTGGACATATTGGACTCCTGAATAGTAATGGTGAAGCAAAATCATTTAACATTTTTATTGCTTTTGAATGGCAGTAATTAGACTTTGGATTGTTTGTTTGTTTTATTTTGAATCATGAACTGCTTCTCAAAATCAGTCATTTGTAAGTAA
Source organism: Phytosciara flavipes (assembly GCA_026413405.1). Lineage (NCBI taxonomy): Eukaryota > Metazoa > Arthropoda > Insecta > Diptera > Sciaridae > Phytosciara > Phytosciara flavipes. Next base: position 11,657 of record JANTFA010062227.1, on the reverse strand, counting down.
CGACAACAGTCATTCCAAAACTGGTCGTCTCATTCTCTTTCTCTTTCTCTCACTCTTTTCTATTGGTTTACTGAAAAGTGTGTACCGCGATTAAGCACTTCGATCTTTCCACAAACAAACTTTACGGTCACAATGACTTCGTGTGGATATTCCTTTTATTATGTACATTTTTCCATCGCTTGGTTTGGTGTAATTGTTTGGTCAGCAGCTATAGAGCCAGTGCTCGTATCTACTGCAACGCTTCCAGTATTTACGCACAATGCGTCCAACAGAGGTCCACAAAATGTTAGTGAAGAGGGAAACCTTCCGGGCAACTCGTACGTCTCTACCAATCTTGATGTTCTGCCAATTTTCAAAATTGGTAATTTTTTCAAATTGAAGTTAATTGGTTAAACAGCAAGTACTTGGGATCTATTTTTACGACCGAAGATGCGTTGTACAATACAACATTCCATACTTATCGATAACCATACCATTAACGATGCTTGTGGTACTGGTGAATTTATATACCGACCGGCCATTAGCTAATGAAATAAAGATTAAAACTGGAACACAATTCCGAAGCAATTATTCACAAAATTCTTACTCAATTCACCAGTCAACGGTGACCAGTGATATTCCATAAGATCGTCTTGACAAACATCTTTAAAGTAAAAACGATTCGTCAACATATTCCAATCCATTGCGGATGAAGCTCTTAATCCACCAAAATTTTTGACCACACCTTGAAGTCGATCATAACGATACAATGATGATTCAGCTAGAACTGCCGCATCACAATATGATACTTGAGCTGTCCCGCTGTACAGCCTTTTTAATGGATCAGCTTTCAGCTTATAACGTGATTTGGGAAACCGGATCCAAGCAAAATACTTCACGGAGTTTGAACGCTGTCGTTGAGACTCCATCCCTGGACACTATGGTAACACAACTGCCCAAGTATAGCGACAAATCGGTTTGGAGCACAACTTTCTGGAATTAAATTCGAAACTCCTAAACTGTGTCCTTGAATGCTAGCCGAATAATGAACATCTCTAACATAATCATAGCGGAATAGAACAGGTCCAGCACCACTACCAAAATAATCGCCATAGTAAACATCTCTCGTTACACAGTCATAAAAGGTTGATGCTGTTGCGCCAACTGTTGGTGACGACAAAACCGGAATCACTCGATAACAAGCCTTGTGAGAATTTGATTTTTTTTGTTGTGAAAACACACGTTGTTGATTAGTGTCTAGTTTCGATACTTACAACCGACGTACAGCTTAGGAATACACCGAGAACTATTTGTTTCAACATTTTAAAGATCGATCACTCAATGAATAGAATTGAATTGATTCGTTCGCTTCGCAATACGAAACCATTCAGAGATTCGCCGTTATTTGTGTCATTAACATAGGGATATAGACAATATACGAATTAAGCTTTAAATGGTCATGAATATCAGTTCTAGTCAGCAGTAGGTTCAAACGATTTCTTCTTCTGAATAATCTTAACATTTTTCCTGGAAGGTCGACAATTTGCATTTCATTCCTTGGCGTTACACGACAGTAAAAGCTACCGTCTTTCAACTACACTGTAACTCTCACAAGTGCGAGTGGATTTGCTTATGAATGAACCGAAACAGGTCGGTGAAATTTATTTATTTTACACCGAGGAAAAGCTTGAATTTAATGAATATTCTATCGCGATTAACCAAGGCGCCAGATCACTTTATTATGAAAGCCATACTGCCATGGGTCATAGGTATTTGAACGATTAATGTTGAAATTGTGAGGTGGAAGGGAACCGTGTTGTCATTGTCACAACATTCAGATCAGTTCTTATCAAAGTTCTCCTATTACTCAACTTAACATATTTCCCTAGGTGTCAACGTATATTCTTGTCTTTTTGGTGACAACGTTCGTTCTGATTTTGAATTTTTAGACCCGTACGAAGTACGACGGTCTTATGCTTTCACACTTACGTTTGTAACAAGTCGAATTCGAATTCTCGAGTAAGGGCAAACCTTTAGTGGCCATCCCTTGATGCCAAATCCGCGCATATCCGCCATCACGATAACTTGAGTAAATTGGATCCGATTTGGATAAATTTTCCATCAGTCGAAAAGGTGAGGTCGATTTCGGAGATGGGCATTTTCGGAATGCCCATGCCTGAGTTAGAGCCTTTCAAGGGTCTTGGCGTTTTGTGAGCATATCTAATGGGAAAATACATGTAGCAATCCACGGCCTTGTCCCGTGACTAGCAAAGCTTAAACCAAAATATCTCGAAGTCCATTGATCTTTTCTCAGAGCCTGTTTGATTCATTCGAAAGAGGATCACTAGTAAACCAAATGAGGTTCCATGAAGGAAAAGTCTCGTCTCACCGATTCCGAGCTATTTCAAAACCCAGTTTGTTAGTCGTGGAATTTGCCACACGTTGTATGTGTAAATAGAACAGCAAATGATTGGAACTGTTGATAGTAAGTTTCTTGGAATCTGGATCAACGGATCATGTGCTAGAGCCTTTGGAGTGTTAGGACCTTAGAGTTTTCTGTGTATAAATCGAGTAACATCCGATTTCGTAAATTTTTTTTGTTCGAAAGATAATGAACACCGTGAAGCGATAGAACTGTTGTCGGTGATCTAAGAAAATGGCCACCAACTGCCAATTTCTCGAATAAATCTCACCTGATTTTGTTCCGAGCTTAATTTGTACTGGGCTTTCGTTTAAATGGAATGATTTTAAGATTCAACAGTTTCAAGAGGTATGCATTTTATAGACACTATGTCGTACGGGTCCTCCTTAAGTTGTCAGTTTGTTGAAACTGGTTGGCTAAGCTATAAGCATATGGAAGCAGCCGCATTGTCTCTAAATAATAAAATTTCGGATAAATTATTCAAATCTTATTGAGGTCAATAGATTGTTATTGGAATTCAGTCATTTCTTTCGATAAAAGCGGACATTGTATCTGTAACGGGGGCTACACGTGCTCGACGCAAATTGATTATTTCTTTGTCTACTTTACTGGATATCTCAATGGAACGACAGTGAATCTTCTACTATAAACAAAATAGCAAAATCGATGAATGAACTGGTCGAAATTTTACGCAAAGTGCATTGATTAAAGGCTTTTAAACGTTGATCATTTCAAAAGAAAGAGTTCACATTGATTGTGTCTTTACAAAATGTTTGTATCAATCAATGTTGGTCAATTAGAGTGACATTCATTCAGAAGATTGAACTTTTGATTGTCGATTCTGATTTAGGGTAATATCGTTTCCGTAAGAGTCAACGGTACTGGTTTTATGTTCTAATTTCCAAAGCTTTGGCATCGAATTTCAACATCACATGAGATGTAGGTATTACTTTCGTATCAGTAATCTTGTCGAATAGACACAAGAGGTATCTCCCATTGAGTATGTGTCACGCAAAAGTTGTGACATATAATACTTCGAACAGGTCTGAAATGGAAAAGCCTGGCTTTAATCAGGTTAGATTCAGATTGACCTGATTCTTTCAGTGCAAATCTTCAGGTTGACCTAAACTTGAAACTGATCTGAACCTCAAGTTACCAGACCTGATCAACCTGATAAAAAAACAGTCCAGACTTGAGCTGTTCCGAGTACAACAACCACGTAATTGTAGTGAGTGTAAATTTGTACACGAGCTTATTTCAGACGCACTTGGGGGGCGTACACAAAAGACGTCACGTTTTTTCAGAGCTGGCAACAGATTAGTATCACTTATGACTCGGCAAGCACTTCTTAAGTCGGTAGTATGTCTAATCCTCATTTAGGGGGGTGTATTTGGGGGGCTAGGGCTTCATTGGCTGAAAAAATTTAATTGTAAGAGTATGTTATTTGTGAATGGCCCCTTAACTAGATGCCAACGCTGAACGGCTGAACTCTATGTAGGGAAATGTGTCACAAAATGAGCGAGATAATTTTATTGAGAATTTTAATTTGCTCCACCCGATAACTGCAATCCAAAGTGTACACGTTTTTATATTCAGCATAGTCCTCTCGTTCAAATGTTTATCAATTTGATCGAAGCTTAATCTTATCTACATTCAGATTGTGGTAAGTGAATTATAGTCAGTGATGTATACCGTTAGTTGATGTTTTGACACTTGTGGCACAACAACGGAACAGTTAAGATTTTGATTTAGCTGAAAGATTTGTTTGAAAACCTTCCGATTTATAGTTCCGGTGAAATCTACTCTGTTGTGTAATAATTTGACAATTTCCAACCGAAAACCAAGGTCCTAATGTTTCTATTGTGTACATAGGTTTCTCTCTGCTTCCAGGCGCAATATACGATGATTGCTGTGCATCAAGGATGTACAATCGTTAGATGCATTACGTTGTCATCGAGAACGCATTTCCGGCTTATTTCGACACTATCACTACCATCGAATCTCAAAACGACAACAACTACGAAACCGTCACGGACGACTCCATTCATCGATAGCAATATTTTACCGAGCCGAGGAATACGGTCACTTGGAAAGGTTCAAGGTAAGAACTGAAATTGAGAATGTGAATCGGAAATTGATTCCTGACGTTGATTAGGACGTGTTATGATCCTTGGATCTGGCTGGGCAGGATTTAAACTAGTTCGGGAAGTAGACAAGCGTAAATTTCAAGTTGTGTCCGTATCACCAAGGTACTGTAGACATTTCTTCATCGTCAGAGTAACACAGAAAGTCAAATTTTTGTTTTTCTTTTCTTTGTCAGAAATCACTTCGTTTTCACTCCTCTACTTGCCAGTACGTCAGTTGGTACGCTCGAATTTCGCTGCATCACCGAACCGGTGCGTGGCTATGCATCTGACGTTGAATATCACCAAGCTTGGTGCGACGAAGTGAATTTCCAGAAAAACAAAATTTCTTGCACACTCAATCTGCCTCCGGCGTCCCCATCATCGTCCAGTTCGCTCCCATTCGATCTGGCATTTGATCATTTGATTATTGCCGTTGGATCGTATTCCAACACGTTCGGCATTAAGGGTGTCAAGGAGCATGCATTTTTCCTGAAAGAGGTGGCCGATGCGCGCCGGATTCGCACCAGAATATTGGAGTGCTTTGAGCGGGCTGACATGGCAACGACTGACGAGGAAAGGAACAACATATTGCATTTTGCTGTGGTTGGCGGTGGTCCAACCGGAATTGAATTTTCATCGGAACTGCACGACTTTGTGCGCGAAGATTGCTCTCGGCTATTTCCGTCTCTGATGAATCATGTCACAATTGCCGTGTACGATGTCGCTCCCACTGTAAGTCTTTTGTTTGTTTCTGAAAAATCAAAAAGTTTCTCACGTTCCACTTTGTACAGATTCTCGGCAGTTTCGACAAGTCTCTGGCCGAATATTGCATGACCAAATTCCGTCGACGTAGCATTGATGTGCGCACTGGAACCGTTGTCAAAGAAGTGCAAGATGGAAAACTGATTCTGCAAGACGGCAAAGAAATTCCGTTCGGTTGTTTGGTATGGTCGACCGGTCTAACCGAAAATCCTATGACAGCGTCTCTAGAGGGCAAAGTCTTAAAATCGGAAAATCGTCGCATTTTAACCGACAAATATTTACGAGTATTAACACCAGATGGCCAACCCATTCCGAATGTCTACGCATTGGGCGATTGTGCCACAATCAAGGGGCATCAACTACCGCAAACGGCACAGGTGGCCAATCAACAGGCCATTTATTTGAGAAAAGCACTCAACAAACTGGCAAAGCGACCCGAATTAACTTTTACGGATGTGACGGAACCGTTTGTTTTCAAAAATTTCGGTACAATGGCGTACATTGGTAGCTGGGAAGCGGTTGTGGACATGACAAATATCAACGAAAAGGCGAAAGAGTCCGGTACGTTTGCTTGGATCTTCTGGCGGTCGTCGTATCTGACAATGAGCGTGTCACTGCGAAATAAAATGCTGATTCCGATGTACTGGTAAGTGGAATGTTGAAGAGTCTCAGCTTAAAGTCATTGCTTCTTCATCGGATGCTTAACCTCAAGAAATTCTCTTTTGTTTGCCATGCCGGAAACTTCTTAAAAGTCACCGCAAAAGAACGCGTAATTTCCAATTTCCCATTTTAACCCAAAGTTTTTCGTTTTTCTTTCAACAGGTTCATGACGTGGGTGTTTGGTCGAGACATAAGCTCGTTTCAAGACTACGATCGTCAGAAGAAGTCCGCCAAAACGACCAAATTGCAGTGAGCTTCTTCTCAGAGTATTTCTATGAGAAATATCCGTGCGGATCAATTTTTATTGGGAAGCTCCAGGCGTAAAATTTTTATTTTTAAATTTATTCTTAAGAAGAGGTGCTCCTTTGCTGTGCAAATAATTGTTGAATGTTTACTAAACAAATGTCAAAAAGCATTTTTCGAGATCCACTTGCTCGAACGTCTTGACGTACTACCTCAGAATTTGAATCTATTGATATGGAACAGCGTACGGAATAGAGAAAGACAAGCGATGCATGTGAATGGCGATTTAAGAGAGGTCATCGACCGCTGTCACATCTCTGGTTTTTCACATATTTTTGTGGTTTTGCTTGGTAGACAGCGACACCATACCACCTCTAGCTCTAGACAATAACTCTAAATTATGGTATTTTATGGGCGGCCCCGAATGGAATGGTTTAAGTTCACGGGTAGACCGCGTGATTGATATTTTAAAATGTATTATGCTCGGAGACCTTCGTTTTGCAAAATGTTACAGGAAATGTGCGGTAATAAAAGTTGTTGTTGTAATAAATTAACTGTTTTTGATTCCGCTACAGATGGCACCACATGTCCAATGGACATCGTTCTAAGAAACAAAAAGAAAAGCTTTTTTAATGCGACGAGAAGCTTGACTGAATGATGGTTCTAAATGCAAATTGAAAATGTCACCCATGTTTTGCGTGGTAAGCATCGATTTCTACTTTTTATCAATCGAATTGTAGTTTTTATCAATCCCCTTGAACCATTTATCGTAAAATAACCTCCCGCCTTAAACAAATTTTGAGCCCGCGACATCAAAATCTAATGCTAATCGAGTAACGAACTTTTCTGCTTCGCCTCAGGTTCCCAATATTAAATCTAGTGACAAGACAACCTCAATTCGCAACTGGTTGAACTATGCTTCGATGGGTAGATGTTCGAAGAATTGCTCCATCAAAATATATCAAAATGATACACCCGACTGCACTGAAAGGAGGTCCTTTTCGTCGTTTTTTTTTTAATTTTTCTGCAATGTCATTGAATTCAACTGTCATTGGTTCAAGGCAGTCTTTTCAATGCAGCTGGGTATACCTAAGAAAATCCTCAAATTCGTCGAAAATCATTGAAAACCCCTCTAGAAAATCCTAAAATTCTCAAGAAAATCAAATAAAAAGATGACAATCTTTGGAGAATCGTTAAAAATCGTCTGAAAATCCTTAGAAAACGATCAGGATCATCGGCAATCCTCAGAGGACTTTCTTTCGGAAAATCCTTTTGTCAACGAAATGTAAAATATCTGCTCCTCGGTGTGCAAGCGTGGGTCGATTGACAAAATTTCACTGCTCCCTTTTCAAAATCCTGTTTAAAAGTCGAAATGAAATGATGTAGTCACTCCGATGTGGGGATAAAAGGAGGCTCTGTCCCCCCTACAAATTGTTGTCCGTCAGCACTTTTATATTGTTGTATATTTTGTTCGTACAACACTTTGTAGGGGTGTCACACTGTTTATAAACAGGATTTTCAAAAGGAAGCAGTGAAATTTTGTAAATCGAGTCACGCATGCCCTTGACTTGTCTAAGGTTCTGCAGGGTAGATCATTTTACTTGAAGCCAAACAAGTCTCCTCTTCTGCAACAAACGAATTTCCCGCAGATTCCAAAGAACATTCCCTCTAGGTTCATGTAGTAGTGCGTGTAGTCCACGGGTGGAACATTCGTTCGTTTGTATTGAGGCTAGTTAACTCCATGTATCGTTGTGAAGGAAAATATTTCCCCGTCGCTAGTAAGGTAGCAGCGTCAAATATGTCACAAAACATTTTTTGTTCATTTAATGCTGAAATATCGCGATTTCGTTGTTCATTTCCGTCACACAAAAAGTTGTTCGCCTTCGGCTCGCGTTGGCAACCTCACATTCGCTAGAAAAAGACCCCTGTAGCATGCCTTTAGGAAAAGTGCTATTCATACCAAATCATGAACAGTAAAGCAATATACAGACGAGAGAGTGCGGGGCCGTATAATGTAACAAAAACTAATCCTATTTTCGATATTAATACCGTTCCTCAATCTTTGTATATACCGAATGGGATATCCCATAAATAATTCATCATCGTACTCTTATTCGCCAAATTTTTATTTATCCTTACAACTCAGTTATAATGTCGCTCAATATTCGACATCTATATTTGTCGAACGGATGAAATTGTATAATACAAAATGTGAAAATGTTGTGCTACCCATTCATTCATTGAGTGGTTGGGTCTTGTATTATGTTAAATGAAATAATATCCGGTTTAGTTATATATATCGAAAATTCCATAAATGACATAACGAACTCAATGGGATTATTATGTCGTTCTGGGCAGAGAGTTGTAATGAAAACATTTCTCATAACATTCAGCTCGATGTTCGGGGGTAGAATACATTGTTGTCAGATTGTATATTATGGTAGTCCTGTACTTCAATATCTCTACGGTGGAGGAAGTTCAAAAATGTCGAAGGAAAAGGAATTGAATAGAACGTTTCGATGAGAAAATTTTCGTTGCGTTTTTCATTCGTTTCCATTGCTCACGATAGGTGCCACCGTGAAATGGTACGTAAAATGGCGTCTCGTGTACCACTGTGGTACTACCACACAGCTTGAAACTTCGCTGTGTACAAGGAAAAATACGGCGGATTTCTGTCAAATGAAAAACGTGACGAACTCTTTCACCGCCATTTTACGTACAGAGACACGGTGACACCTCCCGTGAGAAATAAAAACGAATAAAAAACACTGCGAAAATTATCTCAAAATTGCTCTCACTGAATCGCCTTATTGGTTGGATCAACCTTCTATTCCATAGATATGATAAGTTGGTACGCCTGCGGCTAGATACAAGGAACATGCGAATGACAGTTGGAAACTATGGGATAGAATGGAACAAATTTGTATAAAATTCTCTCCGATTCTCTACCATAGGGACCAAAACCAACTGCCATTCACATGTTCCTTCTGGGGTGCAACGCGACGCCATCTAGGTATCATTTCTCTGACCAAGCAGCAGGCGTACCAACTTATCATTTCTCTGTTCTATTCATTATGTGTGCTAAATATGAATGAATGTTTCATACGTACAATATTCAGGTGTGATCTACACAACTCGAACTACCTGTTCTCACTTCTATTCATGTCATAAATACACGCAATTGTTTCGTCAAACATTTCGAAAGCCATTTGTGGTCATCATCGAATGTGAGTGGTTAAGCCAACCATTGTGTTCGAGTATAATACAATTAAATTAGGCCCTGCATTGAATTGTTCATTTATTACGGAAAAGCAGAAAAAATATCGGAATGATTGGAATGTTCGTGTTGTGTTCAATTCAGCAGCAGGCCTACACTTTCCGTTATTTATAGTTCTGTTTGGTACAAACTTGATATATTATCGACAACGACACCAGTTGTGGAATTACGAAAAGCTTTTTTTCATCAAATAATTAAATACATAAATGGTGTAGATGTGAAGCAGTCAATATGTTGCCAATGGAGGCAGAATGACAAATGTGACCGGGAAAATGGATTGAGTGTTGAAGAGGCAACACAATTTACACTTAAAATGCTTGAAATGGGTGTCGAAAAGAGCATCGCCAATCAATTCTCACTCAAAGAAAATGTTGTATCTGGGTGGGTAAAAATGAATTCAACAACCAATTGGAAGGGTGAGAAATTTCCAAAAATTAAATTATTTTCCATCGAAAATGTATTGGTAGCAGGAAGCTTTTTTATTAGCCTTTTTCTTGACATCGACTGCTACGTTCGTTTGTTTCATCTTTACCTTATGTTGCGAAGTCCTGGGGATCGTATCAGTTGACTGCTACTTGTGTCATGTACGTCATACACGTATGGCGTATTCAAAAATATGACTGACACAAATATAGTTACGACCAGTGAGTATGGTTATACATACATGTCCCACGTAGGAACAATATCAGTCCGTAGTATACCGCACTGCGGTAACCACAGGCAAGATATTCGAGCACGATTCGAGCACGACGAAATTCAGTATAGATCGAGGGTGACACCATCTCACAGAAGTTATTCACATCAATTCTGGAGAGTGTTTTCAAGCAATTAGACTGAAGTTAAATGGGAATCGACATGAATGGAGAATTTCTGAGTAATCCCCATTTTGCAGATGACATCATCGTTATGGCAGCTGACCTAGTCCAAGCTCAGATCATGTTAGAACAGTTAAACGAAGAGTCAAGCAAAGTCTCAAGATTCAAGATGAACTTACTGAAAACCAAAGTATAATGACAAAAACGAACGAAGACGAAGTCATCAAAAATGGTGACACTGTCATCGAACGAGTCGACAGTTATGTGTATACCTCGGCCATACACTGAAATTGGGTCTAGACAGCCAAACTGCAGAAGGCAAGCATAGAGTCGGTCTTGGATGGGAGCGTTTGGGAAACTTAGACTTTTTTTAAAAGCGATTTAGATATCAGTCTGAAGCTAGAAGTGTTGGAGCGTGTTTGACAGATGTGTCCTTGCAGTGCTAACGTATGGAGCGGAATCTTTAACTTCAACAAAAGCATCTAAAAATAAACCAGAAGAAGAAGAAGAGAAGTACCGCATACAAAAGGCTCACATTATCAGTGTGTGGAGCGAATGTTATCTCAGACTCTGGGTCAGCAAATTTGTTTCATTTTATATCGCAACGGAAGCCTTTCAGAAACGATTGAGCTTACATTCGGTTGGTTTTCTGGTGCTTTGAAATGAAACTGGCAAGGTTGATTTTGTTTTCTAATTTAAATTTATTTACAAAAATTAATTTACAATAATTTAATAATGACCTACAGTACTGCGTACAAAAATACAAAAAGGGGGGAAGGAGATAGATAGAGTGAGAGAATATTTCAATTTCCATATCACTTTGCTTCGATTTTTTTTTTACCCAATCAAAATTGAATCCTTCCCATCATTTTGATATTATTTCACTCTCCATTATCTCGTTCACTTCCTACTTCCTAAACAAAACTCGTAGTATTCTAACAACAGGAGCTTCGAACATTACTGACGCAATGAACGCACACACATAAGATATGATTGCGTTGCCCAGAAATATCGTAAACACCATCAAGTGACGTATGTGTAGCGGTCCTTGCATGTGAAATGCCGTCACCACTTGCGTGATCGGATGAAGCAAATAGGTGCAATAGGTCAACCGACTCAATGGCAGAAACGCTGGATATGATAGGAAATCATTTACCGGCTGTGCCAGACCCCATTTGCAGGATAGTGTGATCCAAATCAAAGCAAATCCCCAAGCTATGAACAAAATTTATATTTTCAGAACGAAGACATTGTGCGAGCAACGAATGGAATGCAAAGTTTCTTTGTTTCAGCCTATTTGGTTACCTGTATGTCCCAGCCCGATGTAGAACGCTGTATCGATTCTACTCAAAGAGCCATTCCATGTACCGAAT
>JANTFA010062226.1:4309-25436 GCA_026413405.1 Phytosciara flavipes | reverse complement strand
TCGAACGCTTTTTCAATGTCTAGTAGAACAAGACCAGTTGACCATCGCTTTCTTTTGTTACGTTTGACATAGTTGACATAGTCGAGGAAAGTGTTCATTAGATGTCCATGCAATGAACACTTTCCTCGAGGGCCCAAACATGCATTGAATTGCCCCTTTCCGAGGGAGACACATGTAATGGCAACTTTCTGCATGGGGTAGCGACTAAAGAAGATAAAAACTTGGTTAGACTTGGGATTTTCAACTTGTTAGACACGAATAGTTTTCATTCTTGCAGATTTTGTTGGGTTCAATCATTCTTTTGACTCAAAATATACAGTGAATTACTACACTAGACATATACGCAAGACCCAACCCAATCCGTGTTATCGGGTCATTTGAAGAAAATGTCATACCAAAGATGTAGTCGTGAAAAAGACTTTTAAAAAATTCATTATTCGTATATGCTGGGCAGTGTGTTCATCAACGACACAATTTGCGTATTCTCCGAATTATAACGAGAATGTAAAGAGAAACTTTGCCCATGAAACATTACCTGCACCAAAAGGTTTGCTATTTCCGTCGATAAAATTTCATGCGAAATTAGCATGAAACAATTTGGTTTCTACATCAATTATTATACGGAAAAATGATAACAAAAATTAAATCGAAAATGAAACCAGATTGAAAATAACGGAACTGTGGTGACCGGTTTTTAAAGCTACTGAGAAGAAAAATTCGATTTTCATCACCACGTTTCATATTACTTGCCCTTTTTTCAAATAACACAAAACCAAAATTTCTTACTCAGTTTTAGTATTTTAGTTGTACACATTGCATTTTACGTAGAAACCGACACTGAGGTCGTAGTGTTGCGTTCGTCCACAGGCTCGCACTGTTGAGAGCTACTCAAAAGGAAATTAAGACCTTAGACAAATTATTTCATCAATATGTTAGCATTGAGTCTCACTATGCCAAGTTTAATCGAGAGTACCTAGGGTGGCTAGCTTTACGAGAAATCTTAAGTGATAATTGTTTGTGTAATATTCGACAATGAAATAATGAACGAAATAGCCACCGTCCCAAACAAATATATTTTCAATTTCCAGACCCATTCAATGTGATTCATTAAGTTTAGATGGAAATATAACTTCGTTACATTATCGTTAGTGATAATTTATTGTTTTGAGTGCTAAAATTGTTGGAATGACTAGGTTTGTGCAAAAAATCACGAATTTATTCAATTTCATGAGTGGTGTAAATATAAATGGACACACAACCGAAATAAATCTTAATCGCAATGAAAACCAGAGTTCTTATGAAGGATACAATCAAATAAATAACACGAAGACTGTTCATATTGTTAAGTAGTGTTGAAGGTTGTGTGTTTTTCTTCTAATTCTTTGTAAATAAGTTGTGAGTGCAAGAGAGCATGAAAGTTAAGTCTGCTAGAAGAATTTTACTTCGGCGAAAGAAAAGCAAAAGGGATTTCGTTTATCCAACACCAAGGTTAGTGAACATTATCCAACGTGATTCGGGATCTTCTGAGGATCTTTTTTTTATTAAATGTCGATTATTTCTAATTAAGGTAAAGTAGCAATAGAGTAGTTTAGCACAAAGACAAAATAACAATCAACCAACCAGTAGGTATGGTGTTTTACTCACTTGGGAAATTAAAGTTACCACAAATGTCATCAGGTAATGAATCATTTCCCAGTGATAGGGTGCAGCGAAGGAATATCATTATTTGTGTTTTTGTGTACATCAACATTACAAGATATAACTCTGCACCTGCACTGTGTTGAAATCTATTGATTGTGCTTGAAACTTAGGACAATGCTTACCTTTCAAACATTTCTGTAGAGAGATTCTCTGTAGTGGTTTCCCCACGGCAATTTCTGGAAATGATATTCGAAAATAAGTGACATTATTCACATGAATGGTAAAAAGTCCATACTAATAAACAACAAGGACTTCGTTCGTATAATAACTACGTAATTTACGCATGAAATTGCAAGCCAAATTTATTTGTTATCTCTATGAAAAAAAATAAGATGAGCTGCTGATTAAACTTTCAAGTCATCTAAAGCCTCATGGCAAGGTTATGTTCAGATTTCATCACTTGAAAGCCATAGATGCTTTCTTGAAAAGGCTATATTTAGGCGATTTTTAAATGCTGTATTTTGATTGTTTTCGATAATATCTTTTCACCGAGATTCTTTTCGAAAAATGTAAGACGACAATAACCACTAGCTACCAATAAAAAACAGATTTGCTTGTGGTAGCTTTACCAGCTATGAGAAAAGTCAACAGATGTAAATTTAGACAAATTGTTGTCTTTTCTCAAAACTGGTCATACTACCACAAGCAAATCTGTTTTTAGACCCGTACGAAGTACGAGGGCCTCATGCCTTTACTCTTACGTTTGTAACACTTCGATTCCGACTCCCGGAGTAAGGGCAAACCTTCTGCGGTCATCCCTAGATGCCAAATCAGCAATAAAAAATGTCTGTCCGTCTGTCTGTAAACAGGATAACTTGAGTAAAACGAAATCAATCTCGATCGGACTTTTTTCCTCGATTTGTTATCAAAAAAGTGAGGTCAAGTTTGACGATGAGCGAAATCGGTCGAGCCGATTCAAAGTTGTGGTCGAAATAGTGCTATTTTCGAGGTCTGTTCAAGGTTTATCATATATATTATCGGCGGTATTGCTCGCAGAAACTTCATAGATGGTGCAAATAAAAGGTATTTCGTAATTCTTTTTTGCTTGAAAGGTAGTGATGGTCGTTTAGCGGTGGAACTGTTTTCGGTGACCTAAGATATTGGCCGACAGCCACCATTTTAGATTTTAATGTTTTTTTGTCTATATCGCAAGCAAATGTCACCTGACTTTGATGAATTTTCTTCAGAGTTCAGTTTATAAATGAGACTTCGGACGGGGCCTTCGAAATTGCTGTAAGCAATTTTAACAAAGTATGACTTTAAATAAACTGATTTAAAGAAACATTGCAGGGCAGTTCTATATGTGTATAGACACCTCACTTTATACTTTACTCGTACGGGTCCCCCTTATGTTTTAATTGAAAGCTAGGACAATCGTGGTGGTTATTGTTGTCTTTCATTTTTCAAAAAGAATCTCGGTCAAAAGATATTATCGAAAATACTCTTCTTGAAAATTACCTGAATGTAGTCTTTTCGAAAAAAAAGCATCTATGGCTCTTAATATAATACTTTTCATACCACAAACTATTACTGCCAGAGATGAGTCAAAAGCACAAACTCTCAACTCAAAAGCACTAAAATAAAATGAGCTTAATCGAATAACTCGTAAACGCACAGTAGAGACAGAAAATTCTACTGTGGTCTCTTGCATTCTCACAGAGACAGTTTCGAGAAAGGTTTTCCGTTTTGACATTGATATTTACATCATTCTTCATTTAAAATTGAACAAGATCGTTCTTGTCCTCATTGCATTTTACGAGAATTGAAATCCATTTTAGGTTTTTATGAACTGATAATCGCACATTTCCGTCAAATTACTAGTACACAATATTGTGAGATTGACAATTTTTTGTGCTAATTAAGCGAGCATCGATCGTTTTCATGTGAGTTGAATAAGCTGATGACTCAAACGCAATATTGTTTTGTTTTTGAACGAATTTGCCGAAAATCTGACCTGACCCGCATTTTCAGGTCGAGTCATTTTTGACGAATTACGAGCTTTTTATTCGGCACTGGCCTTGTTTATAGGCGCATATCCTCTCCTCCACACACAAATGACTCAGTGCGCGAAGAAATAAATTCGTCTGAAATGGAAAAAGTAATTCAAATTGAAGTTGTGTTCTCCCGCTACACATTTCCTTACTGAACTCAATATTGATGATTGTTAAAAACCAGGATTTTATTCAGGTGGCCTCCAAAAATTTAAGCGAAATATTTTAGAGAAATCGGGATGAGAAAATTCTTGTTCCCGTGCGTTTATTGACCACAATCTGCTTCGCTTTGTTTCATCAAACTTCACATGAAAGCTGGACTTTCCTACTTTTCATTTTGCCACTTTCTTCCTATAGTTTTTCGTCTAATTATCGAAAAGGGCCATGATATGATACAACTTGCTAACATTTTCCAAGTAATTACTTTTTGCAAGAGACAATTTTGAAAACGTTCCTACCGTTTACACCCAACTGCAACAATTTATTATCCATGTCGTGTGTACGAGCTACTGAGCTATGTCCTACTTTCGATTAAAGTTCACTTTCTTTGCTACGTACAAAAAGAGCAAATCATTTAAATCATTGTCTTACTATTTGATACAGTTACTTAATCACTATGATAAATGAATTTCTTTAAGTTTCATCGTCTACGAATTGACTCACCGTCCCTGCAATCAAACTGGCTACAAAGTACTTAATACAAATGATAACTTTACCTACGACAACGACAAAAAAAAACGACAGATAGTAAAACCACTTCTTCACCTTGATGAAGTTATCAGTAAGTACTTCAAAAAATAGATCACGTCTCTCGTATGGACATTTTCTTCTTCACGAGACGATAATTTTTCTTCACGATTTCAACCAAAACGAGACCGAAAAGAATTCTATTTTTATGATGTTTGTACTTATCACTACCTGAGCCAAGCGGACAAGCAAAAAAGATATGCATCTGCGTAAGAAATTGATTTATATGACACCTTTCGTACACTTGAAATCAGTAACAATTTTGCGGTCAGGATTAAACACTTATCAGTTATGACGTAGATCTGTTCTTATCGCTAATCGTGAAAATCAATCTGCATTGTTCACTAGTTGATAAATCATGTTTTAACGAGTTAGGCTAAGTTTTCAGGCCTGTGCGATGCATGATGAGTCTACTTGGCCCACACATTGAGTAGCTCATGCCATTTTATTACACTACCCAACACGAAAAATATTTGTTCTACATCACTAGGACTGAGATAAACACTAGGGCTAAGACAAACACGAGTAGGGCTGAAATATACGCTAGGGCTGAGATGTACAGTAGGGCTGAAGTAGACAGTAGGGCTGAGATAAACCGTGGGGCTACGATATACGCTAGGGCTGAGATGTACAGTAGGACTAAGATAAACAGTAGAGCTGAGATAAATACTTGGGCTCTTCTTAACAAATTGACATAGATTTTGAACCGTGGCATTATGAGGGATCAATTTATTGCGGGGCTCAGGACTGTGAATACCATCACGTTGTGATTACCCTTGGTAATTCCGTATTGAAATACTAATCGAAGAAATTGGTCCCTCGCTTAATTGGAAATTTCTGGTTCGATTCTACCTCTTAGTGGTCACGAACAGCCGGTTTTTTCCTTTTCGTTTTGTGGAAGCTATCAATCTTTTACAATTCTTCCAATGTCTTAAAGCAAGATTAAAAGACTATGAAGCTCATGCGTCGAACCGATTCGTCAATCCGTATATGATCTTAAACACTCTGATTACGATCCAAATTTCAAACTAGTTTCTAAACCTTGAATTATAATGACGCAATGGACTTCGATTCATTTCTTGTATTATTTTACGTATTTCCAAATAACATTGGTGCGATGAACTTCGAGATTTTTTTCGGTTCTTATAATCGGATAAAGCTATCGAATAACAAATCATAATACAACATTTACCCCACCAGGGTCGTACCGTCTCAAGGGCGGCGGGCAGTCAGCCGTTTACTTAACTCAAGACGTTATAAACCAATATTGTAAGCTGTAGGTTGTTGATGCTTGTGTCAAACTGGAAATAGCTGCTGGCTCTTTATTCAACGTAATAAAAAGGTTAAATTAATTGCCGTTACCAATGATTACCGTCTTTTCTTAGGCGCAATTAGCACAGTTTGCTTGTTTGTTTTCTTTGTGCAAATTCTAAAAATAATTCCAGTTTGCACTGCTATTTCAATTGTATGCTCAACACATTGGAATATAACTCAACCGATCAGATAAAATTAAAATTAAATAAGCACCGGAATTAGCATCAATCATATATACCTTGTTGAGAAACCGAACTAAACTGGAAGTTTCTACGCACCGACAATTTTGAAAATAAATCTGGCTCTAACTGCAAATGAAAAAATTAAATTTGTCCGGAAGGTTTGTGAGAATAATCTTGAGTCAGTCGGTGAGTTTTTCTATGAACATGATTAATACGAGGGGCTTGACACGATAGTTAAAACTCACATAAGTTAAGATTGACATGTTGATTTATGCAACTGTGTTTCTACTCTAACAAAATAAGGCGCCAATTGTGCATTTGAAGTAATCCTCACGTGGCGTGACTTCCTGAAAGTCTTTGGCCCAAGCTTTCTATAGTCACTCATGTCCCACTCTTCCTGTGGCTGCGATTCGGAATTCAAAAAAACGTAATTTTTCATGTTTTGAGCATGTGCCACCGGGCACACAAGGTAGGTCGGACCAATATGAGGCTGGTTTTAGACGCCTGACAGCAGACACTATCCAGAGTTACATAACTAAGTCATTTAACGGTCGGCACTATCTGACCTTCCAGATTTCAAAAGAATCCCCCAACACAATTTTTCAAAACAAAAACAGAAGAAAGCGTTGATAAGGTCGAAACGTCAACAAAATGCCATATTATGACAAATGCCACGATCTTGTCTCTTGACTAACAAACTGGTTCTTGAAATAGCTTGGAATCAGTCAGACTTTTCTTAGAGCAACCTTCATGGAACTTCATCTGGTATACAGTGGTCATCTTTTGAATGAATCAGACATGCTCTGAGAAAAGATCAATGAATTTGTAGATATTTGGGTTTGAACTTTGTTAGTCACGGAACGAGGTCGTGGTCGCTAGATCTTCTCATTTATGTGTTGAAACTAAGCGGAGAGCGAAAGTGCGAGCTGTACATAAAGATGAAGATTGGATTTGCGGCATATTCAATGTATTATTCATTCGGGAAGGTAGTTGGGTTCGTTTGACTGTCAAACAGTTTGTGCAAGGAACGATGGGCTTTCTATAAATTTGAATCAAATGCTACATCATTTTACTTTCGATTTTTATTGCACAAATCCACTGAATTAATTTCAATTGCATTCGTAAGCTGGCAAACCAAGGAACTCATCAAAATGTCTTCTAATTTCAATGCCTTTTTCCAACAACATTTCACCAGTTACTGGCAAAATCACAAGAACTTTTCCAGCAAATTTCCAGTCAAACATTTTAGCGTGTCTTAATTCATTCACAGCACAATCCAACGACGTTTGATCAGTTCCTAGTGACGACAATTTATCGCTATAGTCTTTCTCAGTTTTGCTCAGCTCGTCATCAAAGGTTTTGGTACATGAAACGCTTTTCGGATTAATGTGACGAGGGCTTGTATCGTAGTTGTTCAGTTCCAATAGCTGATTATCGACTACATACTTTGCCATACAGTATACATAGTATGTATTACATACAGCACACCTAGGGATCCGTTGTAACTTGTAGTATCATTTTCAACTGCTATGCACTGAGTTCTCATTTCGTTGCTCACCTCGTTCCATTGTTTCCTGCTGCATCTAAGTTGAGTACCGTTGCTAAACAAGCTGCTGTATTCTGATAATGCCATCATAACAAATTAATCGTGAGCTTCCATCTTATCGTACTTGTCATTTAAACACACGGCTTCTCTTGGAAAATGTTTTGCATGTGATTCTTCTGACATTGATTGTACGATTTGCAGTGCAAATGGAACTAATAATCGGCATCGCGGTGACGCTGGTATTGTTGGCTGTATTGATTCGTCTAATTTGCCTTTTTCTTTCAAATATTGAATGGCACACGATTCCACTTCACTGAAGCAGCTATTTTCAGCGGCACTACAACAGATCATCACATAATAAGCTACACAAAACAGTAGAATTTTTTTCACAATATCCATGATTCACTTGGCTGAGAGCACACTTGACTTCCGTATTGCAGATTTGAAACTGAACTCTCTAATAGTCGTGAGCTAGCCGTTAAGCATAACTTTTGGTTTAATTCATATAACTGCCTTTGATAACCTCTGACAGAAAGTTCATCAGTTGCATTGAAGAATTTATCTGAATCAGAAACGTTACCGCAGTCTCTTGACAAAAAAAGTTTTAAATTGTCCTACAAATACTCGTTCTGCATGATAAGTCAAGCCGGCATCTTTCTAGCAACCTTACAAAGTTTGTTTACAAAAATAAAGTGATTGTAGCTGTCCGATTTCGAGCCTTCTACTTTCTGTCTTTGGTCCAGCTCATTGTAGCTGCACAACTGCACTCAAACAAAGATTCAATTGACGAAAACTGAGATAAAGTTTCAATCAACGTACAACATCATTCTGAGCGAAAAGTGGTTCTGTGTCTCCAAAATGCACCAATTTATGTAAATTACCCCACAGAAGCGTATATGGTATTTCATCCAACAACTTTATATACTAAGGAGGTTTTGCTATTCGCCATTATACAAGAAAACTCACCTTAGCATGAAAGGTGGTGTGGCAGCCGATTACCTGTTTGGCAAGACCTCCTTAATGTTCAGCCTTGGCTAAGACGCACATTACGCTAAGTAATTTTAGCTTACAATGCATACTGCGAAAGTAATTTATTACATGAGGGAGCCATTTCGTGATAAAAGTGAACTTATAAGTGTGTTTCTGAGCAACAAGCTTCTGTCTTGTCGACAAGTATAGAGTTTGTATATCCGAGCCGAAGGTGAGGAATGGAACTGCATATGTCGAGAAACAGTTCCCGAAGCAAGTTGCTCAAAAACACAGAAGTGAGTTTTCCTTTGTTATAAAATGGTTTTCGAATTAATGAATTACGTAGCAGCATCCAATGTAGTCTGGCTCACTGCCTGCCCTATGTGAAAGTTGAATTCCACATAGAAATTCATGAGAATTGAAACGGAAACGTTCTCACGTAATGGATCATTTTCGCAGGGGGCATATTGATATGTAATTTCAACAGGCAATAAAATTTATTTCTATTCTAGGGAGCTAATGTGTCACTTTTCTCCCTAGGGAAAATCCTTTACCTGTCTCGTCTAGTAAAATAGCATTACAATACACGGGAAATAGTTTGATATAGTGTGTTAGATGTGTAACTGTGCCACGAGGATGCACGAGGAAATTGTTTAGTGAGTGTTGTTGATGGTAGGCAACTCAGCATCCTTCTTACTGATTACTTGCTGTTGAGTCTGAACTTATAGCTCAAAAAAACAGAGGAACCAGTTTTAGGAATAAAAAAAAACCGACGGCAGTGAGTCCAACGATCTTGGTTCAGTTCTCATTGCAGACTGTTTATCGCTATACTCTTTCCTAGTTTTGCTTAGCTCGGCATCAACTATGTTGATACAGTTAAAGCTTTCCGGATGAGGGTTCAAATCGAAGTTATTGAGTTCCAATTGATGGGATCTAAAGGTGATTCTCGGATACATTGCCATAGAATTTATGCGCATTGAATAGCTTCCAAAGATTCATTGAAATTCGTGGTGTAGTGCCGGCATGCCGGTGTATAGAGCACACATTTTCTCTATATTCTTCCACGGCCATTTAATTATTCAACATGTCCGTCTAAACATTCTTGAATCGTTTCAAACTCTTAAATCAATGGCTCGCGTTTTGGTAGCACCGCCGACAACTACTTTGTTATCTTTTCCTTTGTTGTTTGAAAACTTTCCACAATAAAATTATTTTGCTATCTGGGTGAACATTAATTTAATGAATTTCTTGAGAACTCAACTGAATTGCTTGTAGCCCCGACTGGTAGACTTTTCAGACCCTATGTCTGGTTACGGCATGATAACAGAAAACGTGTTTAATTTTAAGAATTATTCTGATCGTTTGGAATGAAGAAGAAAAAAACGGTGCAGAAAAAAGTTGTTTTGATTCAGTTCAGTAATTCGATGGGAAGTTTGTTTTTTTATTATTTTGAACTATAAAAATTCTCAATGCCAACAAGTGCTGTTTTTATGACAAATCATCTTTTTTTTTTAGTGTGACTCTCAGTTCATATCAAAATTTAGTTTATCATCAAAAACGACATACTTGAAAAAGGTAAATTATAAAAATCTGTTTTCTGTCGACTACTGTTCAATCTCTTTTTTATCTCGCTGTTATTTTATTAGAGATAGAGGTGTAGTTATTATAGCAAACTGTTAGTACAGCCACCTCATGTTTTATTCAAATACGAATCATGTTAAATAACAATAAACTTAGCATTTGTGTACTTGTTTTAATTAATTCAATGAGAAATGAGATACAGGTTACAAAAAAATTGATTTCCATTGTTTTGTAATAGAGAAACAAATGTTTTATGTTAGCCAACATTAGTATTCAATTTCACAATCTTGTAGAAACGTCTAGCCATTTATTAATTATCGACAACGATGAGAAAATAAGCGATCGACGTGTTCTGCCATAGCACTCTAGTTTCAAGCACCAACACTCAAATGTGATATGTCAAATTTGGAGTCTATTTTACGCATACAAAATTGCATGTGCTGGGATGTTTTAACTGACACAAAGTAAACACGTCTTCCGTCAGTACAAACGAAACGAAGAATCTACTATGATTACATTAGACTAGATAGAGTGCTATGGTTCTGTTCATAGAGCCAAATAGTCAAGCGAATCTTAAAAAAGTTTCGGGAATCGAGAATTGTGCGTAAAATTCGGATGAACAAATGAATTAGTTGAGGCTGTTCTTGCAAGTTATTTTCAATCAATGTAAAAAACCATTTTGAGCAAAAAATTGGTATGCCTTTGAACTTTGGAGTCTTAAGTGCACGGATTTTTTATGCAAGCGACAATCGGTGCAGCCACCAATATAAAATTTCGAAGTGGCCGACCTAATAGTTTTGGATTTCAACTTTTCTAACATTTTCTTTTGATTGAAATTGTGGCAAATATGTTGTTCTTGTAACTAAGACAAAGTTTTACATATTGCGTCTATAAACAGCCTCAGTCAGACTTTTGGCGGCTTGGTATTTTGTTATTCTGTAAAAGAGTCGGTGCATTCAAGAAGCATACCGTAAAACCATATTTAAACCCGTACGAAGTACGAGGATCTAATGCTTAAACCTTTAACTCTTAATTTTGTAACGCATCAAATTCGAATCCCTGAGTAAGGGTAAATCGTCTGTGGTCACCTCAAGAGGCAAAATCAGCAGCAGAAGAATCCGTGAAGAGTATAACTTGAGTAAAACGAAATCAATCTCGATGTGACTTTTTCCTCGATTTATATTTAATTCACAAATGCCAACAACCGTTAGTCTAAAAGGCACTCAACGTATAGCACTCAAGCTGACCAGAACTCTGAGTAAAAACTATCGAATTCAAATTAGCCAATTGAGGGTCAGCTCCTTGTGTGATTGTCCTTCACTACTAACCTGGTTGGTCTAGTGTAGGAGGCATTCTAATAGAAATACATAGCTCGCTGGGTGGAGTCGGATTTGTATTTAATTCACAAATGCTAGTTTAAGTTCGTGTAGAGCCTATCCAGAGATATGGCTATTTTCGACAGTATTGCTCGTAGAAAAGAAATTTTTTTGGATCGCCGGTTCGGAAGTTAAGGCCATGGAGTAAAAGTTGCATAGACGGTAGAGCATTCAGATTGAGTAAATTTGTGTCCGATTTTCGTGAATTTTTTTCGGAAGGTTCCAGCGATCGCAAAACGATTATACTATTTCAGCGACCTAACAATATAGACGCCAGCCGCCGTCATTTTGAATTTTAGTGTTTATTCCTATATTGCGAGTAAATTTTTTTTGAAAGGTATGGTAACCGTGAATCGGTGATACTGTTTCCAAAAAATATTATAAAAATATTTTTATTCCATCTGATGGCTCTGCCAGCTGAGCTTCGAGACGAAACCGAGAGGCGACTTGTCGGGAGATCGCTTGCGGTCGAACCGGCGTAAAAATATTTTTGAGATCAAATTTCAATTTGTTTGTGATCAACTTCTTCATTTTTTGTGATCAAGTCTTATTTCATAGCGATCACTTTAAATACATGCCAAATAAAAATATGGTCACCAGTCGCCATTTTGGATTATTGGATTTTTCACTCATACCTTGAACAAATTCCACCTGTTTTTTTTTCTCAAAAATCGATTTCCAAGTTAGACTTTGAACGGGAATTTCGAAATGGCTGTAAGCATTTTAACAAGAGATGAGTTTAAATGGAACGATCGAAAGGTGCTGTCCTGCAGGGTGGATTTAAGGTGTATTTTTTCATGGACATGCCCGGACTGGCAGTTCCTTTTTGATTTTGTATGGGCAAAGGAGAACGAAGGGCTTTTTGAAAATTTTGTCCATACAACGCCTGAAGGGCTTTTTCGAGCCAGTCCGGTCCTGTTTATGGACAACAATTGATACTTCGTACATTTCTCTCGTAAGGGTTCTCTTCATGTTTTGCTTAGAACTGCGTTTTGGGCCGAACTTGAAGATTTACAGCATGGCCATGCTGCAATGTAAAGTAGACTGCCTAGCACATGCAATTCTTGATGCTAAATACAGTTAAAGAAAAGTGAATACCGACATGTTTCTGAGATTTCGAACTGCATTGTGTGTGAAAAAAAAGAAAATTCAAGAATCTAGTTCTTCGTTTTGATAAATTGAATTAAGTGGGTTGTAAATACAAACACCATTACAAACATTTCGGTATTCACTTTTCTGCGACTGTATATTCATAGAGAATTGAATTGGTCAAACACTAACCGACGACACCTGCGCGTGACCCAAAAGCAGCAAACATAGATTTAACTGTTAAAAGAGATAAAAGATCAACGCGCACTAACAATATTTAAGACTCACAATATTTATACAAATGCGTAAAACACTATAAACGAATCGCGTTTCGTTTTACAATTTTTTTTCTTCTTCTTTGTAAACGCCAAGAATGCATATTTCCAATTTAAAGTGTGTTGTGCTGGAGACCACGTACACGCATAAAGGTTACAACCAATGGTATTATAAATCTTTACATAATAAACAATTTTATGATAATCTGCATATTATGATGTTCCGATGCACATTAATAAAATATATTTCTTCTTTTTCGATTGCGTCACTGTACACTACACGACTATCATTAGTGAGGAGTCCGAGCGCGGTTTATTTACAAAAATGCTATGCCATAGACTGGTGTGTTGTTATCGTTTTGGAGATTATCTATTTAAGGAAAGAAAAAACGTCATCACTCACTGGCCACATAAAACCATTTTACAAATTGTTCGATTCGATCACAACAAGGTATCACTTACTTTGTGTACGTCTTACCTTATTCGGCGTAGGCCTTATACATCTTTATCGGTTGCTGGTCGTTTTCAAAATTCAATTTTCCATTCTTCAATCTCTGCCACTTATGAATTCGAGTTGAAAATTTTAATTTAAAAAAAATTCAATTTTTTGTTTTTCCGAAAAGTGATAACAAAAACTTTTTTTTTCGTCGACATATACACCGAGTGTGTGATGACTGTGTTGTGCTACATTAGGAATATACATTCAGTTTAGGGTTATCATCCAAGACGGTTGGATCATGTCGGAATAACTAGAAATTAAATTGAACTTTTTTTTTGGTTTCGTGTTTAATTGTTCTTCGTTTTTGTTTGTAAGACTGAACATATCAATTTGCTTCATAACAATATTTTGTGATACCTAAAGAAGATATTTTTGTCAACAACGAGAAACACAACAAAAAAAATCAACAAACCCAAAGCCGGTTTTGTGTGTTTTTCTCATTTGGGAGCTTGTTTACTAACGAAACTTTGATAGAACATTAAATATGCAAACTCGCGTGCCCCATTGAAAGTGAAATCTTCGATGAAATTTTATTAATTATATTCAGAGATGTTAAAGTTTTTCGATTCGTTGTTTTAACTAGAGATACAGACACCTCAGCGCAGAGCGATGTTGATTAAATTATAATTTGTGTTTGCACTAACAGTTATACACAGACTCTTTGCAAATACAGTTGAACGACAACAATATATTCGATTGACCGTGCACCCATAACTAGTACTCTGCACAAATTTTATAAGAGAAAACAGAATATGGGCAAGACAAGTCTTTTAGAGAAAATGAAATTCCGTGACAAAGACCTATACAAATCGGTGTATTCTCTTGTTTCCGTTAGCGAGGTGACTGAAGGTGCGTTGGACGTATGGCGTGGACTGCCGGAGATCATCAGACAAGATCCCAGTTTGGCGTCATTTCGACAGGAACACGAACGATTGCGTGGTGAGTTGAACATTTTTTTCTTCTTTCTCAAATTGATTCGTTCAAGTGTACTAAGTACAAGTCACAGGTGACATACAGTGAATGAAATGTCTTTACAATGTAGACTCATTGATAAAGTTTAATGACTCTACTTGCTACCGTTACACACTTCCTAACTTCATAGAAATTGATATGAACACACAGAAAACGCTTGGTATTAATTACCTGTTTCAGTGCGAATTACCGGTTTCCACTGAAACCCATCGTTTTGCTCGTCACACATCTGTTTCAAACATATTTTTTGTGATATCACTCGTTGCGTGTGCTGGCTTCCCAATAAATAATTGTAAAAGAATTAAAATTTCAAGATAAGCTTCAGTTGGTTGTTTAAGGAAATTATTATTTTTGTGGGGCAGGTGTGCACGTTTAGTCTGATTAATTAAAACGACTTCAAACGATCCCATCCACACATCAAATTTCAAAAATTTGACCATTCAACTAACTCCCTGTTGCATTTCATTTCTACTCATCTGACTACTTTAAGCTATCCACTTTGTGTTGCTCGATTTGAGCGTTCCAACATTAGCGAGCGCAGCCTTGACAATACAATAATGTATATCGTCTCAATCAGCCAACACTATTTGTTCAGTTGTTTTTTGCGCCGCTGATTAGATGATTTCATTTAAAATTACAAACAAAAATACCTTCGCAGCAATTCAATTTTCTAATCATCACATTTCACAAACCACCTGTTCACTTGTCCACAATTTTCAACAAAACGCATTAGTGATTTCAAATTTTGCCACGGTATTTGTGGTATGTGAACTCGGGTATATCCCAAAGTGGAGTGTCGAAACTCGTGTGACGAGAGACAGTATGCGGGTAAATACAATGGATTCACACGGGCACATATTGACTATCATAATGAGGGGGTGTGCAGTATAAATATGTTGAAAATGTTTGTCTGTGCATTTGCATTGTCTCGCAACACATTTGAATCACCAATCAACTTCCATTTCGTACTAAAGTATTTTAAAGCTGAAATTTATAGAGGAAACATAGAGGGGACCCGTACGAGTGGTTCGCAGCATATAGGTGCACTGTTCAACCATTCCATTTTCCATTCAATCTCATTCTTTGTTAAAATTTTTTACAGCAATTTCGATAGTCACATACGGAGTCTAATTTGCAAATTGAATTCTGAAAAGAATCCAACAAAATAAGGTTAAGTTTAATCTAAAGATGGGCGAAAAACCATAAATCCTCAATTTGGTGGTCGGAGGCCATTTTCTTGTGACATCGGAAACAGTACCGCCGCTTTACGGTCGTCCATTACCTTTCAAACAAAAAAATTCATGAAAATCGGATGAGATTCACTCGAGGTATTGACAGGACACTCTACATCCACTGTACGGCCGAGTAGCTCAAATCAGGCCCACTCTATGGGCTCTAACTTCCGAGCCGAAGATCCCATTTTGACAAATTTTATTTTTTGGATTGGTGTGATCAATACCTTTCACTTGCACCATTTGCACTTCATAGGAAGTTTCTGCGAGCAATACCGCCGGTAATAAATGCAATAAACCTCGATCAGACCTCGAAAATAGCACTATTTTGACCACATCTCTGGATCGCATCGGCTCGAACGATTTTGCTCATCTTCGAACTTAGTCTCGCTTTTTCGATAACAAATCGAGGAAAAAAAGTCGCATCAAGATTGGTTTCGTCTTACTCAAGTTATCGTGATGACGGACAGACCCACCCACGGATATTTTTTAAAAAGCTGATTTGGCATCGAGGGGTGACCCCAGAAGGTTTGCCCTTACTACGGGGTTCGAAATCGACGTGTTACAAACGTAACAGTAAAGGCATGGAAGCAGATTATGGAAATTTTGCAGTCTGCTCATTTTTGTCAGCTTTGGAAAATTGGCTTTTGTAAGAAATTATTGTCAAAAATAAAAAAAATCAAATGCCTCCATGTAAGCTACAATTTCAGCTAAGTGGTCATGCCTCTTAAATGTAAATTATGAGTGAGGTAGTCTGTAGAATAGTGTAAAATCAAAGTTATTGGGCTGCCATTCCGGAATTTTCAAATGAGCGTTCTGAAGTTTACAGCATACAGTAGAGCAACTCTTTGCTTACAATGATGTTTCACGCCGATTAAAAATAACTTGTCATTGTCAAAACTCCATTAGAGGTAAGATGGTTCATAGCGTATGCCACTTGGCGTATCTTTCTATTGGTTTGTTTTACGAAGGAAGATTTTGCAGGTGCCAATTACTTTTCGTTTCTGAACTACCTATTCCTATTGGTTTTTATCACTATCTTGCATCTCTTTCGCTACACTGGACAGCATCTCTTTCGCTACACTGGACATACTTTATGAATGATTTCAGTCGTATTTCTTTCAACAATATTTCCAACAAAATTGAAACCAACTTCCGAGATCAATTCTATTCATCAAAAATCATGTCGAACAAAAGATCACCGCCACTTAACAAAACTATTTTGTAAACAATAGGTGCGATATATTATCGCAGTACCTGTATTCGTTGTCTGGTAATCCAAATAATGGAAAAGATTTTTTACGTTGAGTCACTTTATCAAGAAACGAAACGAATAACGTTTCGCTAGACAATTGTCTAGATATTTGAAATGTGTTGCAATTGATTCATTTACGGGAAATGGGACATCATTCAACAAACCCATCATCGTCACGTCATGGTGATGTGACCTACAAAATATCTAGGATGAAGATTGAATTGACAATCAATACGAAATCAATCGTCCCCCATTGTTATCTCTGTTTCGATATGAAGTGGAAACTAACGTTTCCTTTGAATGGCGTGGCGTATTCGTGTCTAGATTTCCACATCTAACTGAGTGATTCTTCTTTTGAATGTTTTTCATTCACGCCATTGCGGTCCTAATTAAAAGCAATGATAAGAACCACCGAACATGCTAACTTAATCTTTGCATTTTTTTATTTTATTTTTATCCTGAACGGTGATGGATGGTCAGATGATATTTAGCTGAGCTTTATAGACGATAAGATAGAGGCACCGAAAACATGACAAATTTCATGTAACCAATTATATTCTTGAGCACTGTCGACATTTCAATTAGAAAATGTACGCAGTGATAGCTGATGTCAATGGAGATGGTCATTCTTATCCGTAGTATGTTTTAGATAGAAACATCAGCCCAATACAATATTTTACGAGATAACCGTCCAGAACTGGTGGTATATCTTGAACAGCTCGACATTCAGTCGAATGAAAGATGCAATTTGCTTAAATAAGAAATTGAATTCATCGTCGAAGTTTCACTAAACGGCCGTGCTGATAACGAAAATCGTTCATGTGCGCTTGAAAATCTTTTCAATGCGCTATCATGTCTATGAGATTAGTATTTCACACATTTTGAATAGCGAAACGATAATAATAAATGAACTCAGAACAAAATATGCTTGGCATTAAAAGTGCATTTGCATTAAGTGATGTAAACAAAACAATCGCAGCGCACGTACATGCATATAATGATGATATTGACCAATATCAACTGTTAACACACAAGTACACACATTGACGGGTTTTTCAGTTCATAGACGAAGTCACATTTCATTATGAATGTATCAACAGGTACACAGAGAAAAATTTGATGTTGCGTGATTATTGATCATCTTCAAGTACGTTTGAAACGTCATCCACGTTAGGAAATGTAACCTGAAGATGATCTATGAATGAATCTGTTGCCTTGACGGAATTAAGTAAGAAAAGACCGTCCTCACATCTTTTTAAAAGTCGGATACACCTGCAAGACAGAAGACCTGGCTAGACAAAATAAGTTTTCTACGGTTTATATACCGCACTGGTGTGTCTTTGCCCTAATCCTTTGAACGGTCGCTACACGTGCCTTATTAGCAAGTAACTAAGAAATGTGAGGGACTGCGTTCTGTTTGGTACATGCAAGTTAAGACTCATCGCTGAATGCCACCATAGCACTGTTACTAGCATTCAAACTCGTATTTCACACGTCAAAAAGCTTTCAAATTTGTATACCTGTTGTATGAGTTGTGTCACGGCAGCGTTAAGTAAACCAGGCAGGAGCAGTTCATTTTCAAAAAGTCAAATAAGGGACCTAGATATGAGCAGTTGCCTTTATCGTAACGAACACAATGAATTTTGAGTGAGAGCGAATTCGGCGTAAGTCGTGTTTTGATGGCTAACCGATTTGAACTCAAATTTTGTGCTTGCCGATCTCACTACAGAAACAAATTGTCATCTGTGAACATTTATGCTCACTTCACAAAATCCATTCAAGTCAAAGGCTCACTAGATATATCAGGTTCCTAAGCAAAAAATCTGATCCTCCTTGGTTTACTTAACGCTGCCGTGATTGTGTGGTTCTACTCACAGCCAACGTGAGTCTCACGTCATATTGATTGTATATGCTTTTGAATATTTCTTATGTCCATGCTAGCAAGCAGTGTGATGATGCCACTCATTGTCAAGTTAGAATTTGAGGCTAATTTCCAAGTTAGACTTCTCAATATCTCTGAATTTTGTATGAATCGTTTCGCGAAATGAGCACCATAATAGACGTGTTTCTTTGAGTTTTTCTCTCTGTGTGAACAGTCACATCGTGATTATAATTCTAGTTTATGGCCCCCATTACCTCCATATAACCCGATTTTCATACGCGATAATATTTTCAGATATTTGCGAGAAACTAAAAATAAACTCGACTCAATTCGGTCGAGCATACTCTGTACTAAAGACAGAAAACTCTAGAGAACAATTATTTTTCTGGTAATGAATTCCTTTTTCGAATTCGTAAATGCTTATTGTTCCAAATCGCTTTAAATTAGGGGTCGTCAGATTTTTGAATTGAAACGAAAATCGGAACACAAACAGAAATTACAAACGATTTTTCCTTGGTACAGAAGCCTTGCGCCAAAAGAAAAATCATTCGTGTTTACGTTTGTGTTGGGCATTTCGTTTTAGATCGAAAATCTGATGACACCTCCTAAAAAAATGATTCAGCTGAAATAAATTACAAAAATGCAATTCCATGCACATGTAACAGTTCACATTTGTTTTTTCTATCGTTTGTTTCGATGCGGCAATTTGCTAGATTAAACTGAATTTTCTAACAAAGCTAATTATCAGCTGAATTTATTGTGTACGAAACCCAGGCTGTAGCTATCAATGGGTTTAAGTAGGCCTAGTCATCTCTGGAATCCCTTGAGAAAGTCAGGCAACAACATATTCATCACCTTACTGCTCATCAATACTATTATTCCCAGTCTCTGGGATTTATTGCAGCATACGAGCAAATTACGGAATTGTCTTACAATAGTTTCATTAGTTGAAACCCCAGACATAGTTGTCACAAAATTTCGCCTGCGCCGCTTTACAACACTTCTTAGAAGATATTCTCATACTATCAGTGGGGTATAAGTTAGAAATTCTGAACTGCCTGGGACTTTCCTGGGAGGTAAAACTTCGTCTTAGCTCTCTGTTAAAAAATATCTATATTTGTAAGATATGTAATTAACGTTTGACCTCAGCCCACTATGGAGTTCGGCTCTAGCCCTGACGAAACCACTGACAGACTTTCGACAGATGTAGTACCTACGGTCTGTTCAATAAGACTTCAAACTGAAGTTTGAGACTTTTGTAAATCAGCAACTGATATCCAAATCTGCATTAACTTTGCCCATCGATCTAAAAAAAACCCAGATTTGCAATGTGAAAGAGCACTTTGAAAAAAATCTTCTTAGATGTGTGTGTGCAAAGCATCTATAACTAACAAGCCCAAGAACAAGCCCCTTAATGAAATTCTGTTCTAGTGCTTGGTAGTTATAGATGCTTTGGTGTGTGATAATCGTGTTCAGATACACAACTACGCCGTCGTCCTAAATTAGGCGCTAAATTCAAACTTATTCAGTCGAGTCGTCGGTGTCGAGTTTCAAATCACACAATTTGCAAAATATCACACGACGTTCGTTTCAAGTTTGTGTAGTTGTGTGCGTGATATGTTAGCGCTGTAGTGTTGTTCGACATTGCAACCCTCTGAATTTGCCATTAAAATGATATTTCCTTCAAAGTGCAGCGGGTAGAGGGGAAATCCATAAATCACGTCAGTAGTAAAAAAGAAGGTGGTGGGTCTGAGACAAAAAAGAAATTTCTGACGTTTTTATATTTTTAGGGGAAAGATTGGTCTGAAAGTTCGCTGGTCTTCATTCAATTGATGTTCGATCATAGTACGCAAATCAATCTGTTAAAAAGTACTAAACAATAGAGACGTGACACCAACAGAAAATACTTACTTCAATGAATTGACTCGCTTAACTCACTCCAGATGATAGTTGACATGCCATACCATAGGCTAATGCATCTAACTTCTGTCTAATTATTTGATGATAATTCAATAAAAGAAATATCAATGTCTCTAAAGCCAAGCCAACAAATCAATCAACTGAACAAATGGCGTTAAATTATATCCTCAATTAAATTGTCACAGTTTAAGTTGATTACACGTTTTATATTTATGTTCAACAATATTAATATTGAACCCATTCTATATGGAATGTGGTGGAGACGATTTAACGCCATTCGATACACCGTTGAGCAGGCCTCATGTGAATCTGATCTAAATTTCAGTTTGGATTGATAATATCACTGTTACCATTTGAATTGATGATTGATTTCGTTGTAAATAACCTAACGCTAGTACTCCATCATACTGATTATTGGACTCTAGACTAGAAAGTGAAATAGATTGAGGACTATTCGTTGTATGGCTAATTCCATGACTTCTCCGGTGATGAGCGATATCGGCTCTTGAAATAGCTCAGAATGAACTGCTTTTGAATGAATCAAACATGCGCTAAGAAGAGACCAATGGATTTGAAGATATTTTGGTATAAGCTTC
>JANTFA010062115.1:0-14874 GCA_026413405.1 Phytosciara flavipes | reverse complement strand
TCCTAGATAAATATTTTTTTGACTGTTATTAGATTAAAAAAAGAGAAACGGGTGTGCCACGCAGTGGCCTTGCTTGTGTTCAATACCTCATAATACTGACACAGTAATATCATCTTCGTGCAATGATTTCCATTGGTCAGATACAAACGAAACTGCCAACTCCAATGCACGAGCCTTATCTACATCCATTTCAATTGAGTGACTGGCTTAGTGGAAACAACTTTAGGTCTGGCACATGAACTCTCCATTCGAAATAAAATTCAATTTCTACGACAAACGACAAACACTTTCGGCAATAAAGGCTAAGTCATTGGCGTCTTGCCGACAACACAACACTGAAACGAGTGAAATATTTCGCAATGGTAGTCATGACATCACACCGAGTGTAGATGCAGAAATTTTCCATTACACTATCACCAAGCGAAAATAGTAGAGGTCCATCCAGGGTTCAAAAATCAAAATCAAATCAAATTTCTGAAATCAAATCAATTTTGATCATCAATAAAAAAGCGTGATAATCGATAAAAAATCGATAAAGAAAACATGAAAGAACGTAAATTCAAAAAAAGGTTTTGATCATCAAAACCTCATAATTTGATGATCAATTTTTATTGAACATCTTACTTTTCCCAAATCAAATCAAAATTTTTCGAACCCTGGGTCCATCTGAAGCAAAGCATCACTGTTGCCAACAAGTAGCAGAGGTCTATTTCTGTGGAGAAAAAAAAACAACAGCGCAACGTGTGTATAACTAGAACATGATCCGAGTCGGATCATCCGACCGATGCGAAAGTAGTAGACCCGTGCGCCGGTCAAAAAATTTCGGCGGCGGAACGGAATTTCAAAAATGTCGGCAGCGACTCAGATCGGCTGAGAATACATTCGGCGGCCGGCTAATTCAGCTGGTCTTTTTTTATAACGTAGAATTCAAAAGAACTTTCCGGACAATCGTTCGAAGATCAAAATTAAGAACGTCCACGTTCAATCGTCTTCGTATACAACGCCCGGCCATAAACATCGTGTGCAGTGAACATTTGTGGCTTATGGGTTTTTTTTTGCATTCGCGGGCCATAATTATCACCTTTCCATGCACGTGCTCAGTATCATACGAACGAAGATTTTTTCACCGCTGCCTGGATACATTCGATAGCTTGCGAGAAACAGTTTTCTCGCATTGATTATATCTTGAATGAACAGGTGGAACATGAATAAAAATTTTGCCGAGACCAGAATTCGATCACTCTACATCAAAAGCATTCTGATTATGAAGCACTGACTACAGTCATTCGGCTATAGAGTCACACAGATATACCGGATCGTATTGCCGAAGCGTATATAGACTAAGCATTAGGGATTGCAAACCGGGTATGAAATTGAAAGTTGCGGTTCCGTTTGTTTTTTTTTTCGAGTAAAAAACCGCGGTTGACCGTAGAATGTTTTTGTTGTACTGTAGTGAGCATAAATTCATTTGTTGGGTGCATGAATAGTGCCTATGTTGTGAAAATTTATGTGTCGAGTAGGAAATTTCATTTTTTTTCGGGTAACTTGCGGTGTTGACGATTCAACTGTAGTTGCAATATTTCTACTCGACAATTCGTTAGATCTTTAATCTCAGCAACTAAATGCACAAAAACTCCAAAAATTTAGTAACCAGTAACTAAAACTAATACTTTAGTTAAAGAAACGGCAGACGTATCGAGACATAATCTGGTACTTCTGGTAATCTGGTAAATCTGGTACTTCATCTGTTTGAAGTGTTTCGTATTCAGTTGGTTTCACGACAAACCGTTTTAAATGTAAGAAATGCAACGCGTATTTTGGTCATCGGTGACGATAACAGATGACTGACCCGTTTATGAAAGGCTAAGAATAACTTCTGCCAAAATTTTTTGGTTTGAAATGCATTTTTTTCCCGCTGCGCTCACTACTAATTTCATTACAATTATTTTTTTTAACCTGTCACGTTCGGTTATTCATCTGTTATCGACAGGTCACGGTAAAAATGAGCGACATACTTTGTCCACTACGCTCTTTATATATCAAAGTTGTATGTCTAAACAATTGTCGTACAAGACTCGCAAAGACCTTTTAGTCACTACCATATCCATGTTGTAGATAGAAATGGGTAGCTAAAAACGTATTGTCATGTCTTGATGAATGAGTTTGTTTTACTAGTGACTGGTTATTAGCCGGTATTTTGGTTCGATTAAAACCGGTATGCAATCCCTACTAAGCATTGACTAGGTACTTGATTTCTGCTCATGCTTGCGTGAAATCATTTTATTTGTACTGCGGACACTCGAACTTGAAAGATATGACAATATGCATATTGGACTGTGCGCGGTGCATTGTACTCGCTATATATACACTGCACATACATGCAATCGCTAATTGTTATTATAAAATTGGTCTATCGTAATGATGGTTATGCGCGGATCGAAGTCATTTTATGCATGTGTTGCGCACCAGTCAGAAAACCTTTAGAGGGTAAACGTGACGCAAGTCCTCCATTGTTAACTTCCAAAATAACTGATATCGTTGTTGGTGACGCATTCTGCGCTAATAAAATATCACAAAAAATTTGACCAAAAAATTTTGCGTCACAAGTGGCAGGTGTTCCTGCTTTAATTGAATTTTTAAAATTATTCTTTGAAGACTCAACATCTGCCACTTGTGGCGCAAAAGTTTTTGGTTAAATTATTCTTTTGATTATTTTCAGGGGAAAAAGTCGAAAATTCGCTGCATATATCGTTCCTTGTCCCAAAAATTTTTTTTTAAATTTTTGTAGTGTGGACTTGCGTCACGCCCGCCAACTACCGAGCGGGCATGATACCATACGTGCGCTATGTGTGCTATGTGGTCGACATGCGCAATATTCTTGGAAACTGATTTTTACATTTTCTTTGCAACGACTGGCCATAATCTACACCTTCCCATGCATGCATCTGGTGCCATTATGAAGGAACATTTTTCACTGTTGTCTTCGATACGTTCGACGGCGTGCGAGAAAAACCCTTCTCGTACTGATTTACAGTGCGCGAACGTTTTCTCGCACTAATTTCATCTCTAATCTTGAAGAAACAGCCTCGCTGTTTGCATGCTCCTCAACCGATTTACTGCGACATCCATATTGGTGACACATATTAAGCAACTTCAAAAGGATCGACATTGGCGTACCTCAATGGGTTCGAAGCTTGGTCCGATTAACTTTATCAGTTACATCAACGATTTGCTCGGAGTTGACTTCATTGGCCAGTTGCTTCTTCACGCCGATGATGCTGTTTCGGTTTACGCCTCAGATAGTTGTGTTGATTTACAAGCAGCAATGCAACACGATGCTAACTTGCTGAACTACTGGTTAGCGAGAAACGTCCTTTCATTGTTGTTTGGCAAAGCCAGAAATGATGTGGATCTTGATATACGTTTCGATGGAACATCAATCGAACGTGTAAGCCGTTTCACATATTTTGGTTTGATAATCGATGATGGTATGACTTTCCATGGACACGTTGATCGTGTGAAAAAGAAAATCACTCCGTTCGTCTCTCTGATGTGGCGTAAAAAGCAAATATCTACCGATCGATAAACGCAAACAGCTGTTCAATGCATACGTACAAAGCCACTTGCTTTTAATGTTGCCGTATAGCGACTGTTGCCAGTACAAACTCTTGGAACTGCAGACGATACACAATAGATGTGTGAAAGCACTATTTCACCACGACGTCATATCTTGCTGCCAGTTTCTGAGCTTGTGAGAGCGGATATGATCTTTTCATGATCGACAAATTATCGCACACAATTTTCGGTTTGTAACGAATGCTGAGGTACATGGACGTACGACTATAGAAGAAATTCCAGGCTTCATGTTTTTAATGGGTTAACAACTGGCCCCACTATCATCGCGTGCAATGCGGCCCTGGGCTTCCGCAACTGATGAATACAACAAGCTCGATTCCGATATATGCGTAATACTCCGACGTTGAATAAGTCATTTGAGCACAATGTGAGACTGTAAATATTGATGGAGAGTGAATGCTTTTGTGTGATATCTCTCTACCGCTTTATAAATTGAAATGTCATTGACCACTTGTGAGGGATTCTTTTGAAAAATGACCTACCAAAATCGGACGCATCTCCAAGCGGACTTTTTGGAGCATGGGTAGCGTCTCGATAAATGAGGCATTGAGATCTAAATTTGATGCTTAGTTTCGCTACTCTAACAATTGCATGCATCAATGGATGCATCAAGTAAGTAGTCCTTATCAGAGTAGCAAACTCTTCCCTTATCCCACTAGTCATTCATATTCACAATGACATTCATAATTGATATGAATTGACTATCGAACAGAGATCTGTTTCGGCCTCAGACTGGTGGTGGTGGCCATAGGACAGCACAGAACTGTCCATTGTCAGTTGTTCCACCGACTACTTCACGAGGCAGTTTACAAGGATTCGCTATAGCAACCTGATTAGGAAAGGGTTCATTGCCATCAGTGATGGAAAGGGCGGACAAATGAATACAAAATATAGAAACGTAAGACAATCACCGGGAAACAATTTAGAATCATACGTGTGGGATCATACATTTAGGATTACACACTTAGGGGCAGAAGAACGTTTTGGGGCGAATAACCGGAAAAAAAACTCCATAAAAGTGCACGGACGTTGAACGGACTGCCTATGTCGTAATAGTGTTTTCGTCTTACAAAGACCATATCAGAACGCCGATAATTGTGCAATCACATTCTGTTAAATAAATTATTGTGTTACACTTTGGCCTTATAATCTCTAAGCGGTGCTAGCTCAAATGGGATGCACTCTATCAGTAAATAAAATTAGAGCTAAATGTTACAGTTTATAAACATCCTCCGATCGCTCTGGTTTACATTTCATTCTAAGTACAATTATATCAGAATTTACTGTTTCCTATTATTCAACTATACTCATTCGAACTTGTGGCCGTTCAACTTAGGATCGGATTTTTTTCCAATTGCATCGAATCGTCGTGAACTTTGAGTTTCTGCCACAGGGAATTCAACAATAGTGTGCGTGTGTGTGTAAGGTAAATGGACTAGACGGACTGCCGGCCATATACGGAATGCAATACCGGGCCGGTTATCACTAACTGGTTATTGGTATTGAATACCGGTTTTGAGAAACTAAGAGAGAAATCGCGAATTCTTCTATGGAGGCGAAATTTTAACTATCTAGGATTGAAGTGAGTGAGGCATCAGTGGAAACGATGCTTCATTACGGGTTCTACCAGACGCCATGCTTCCACTCACCTTTGTGGGAAGTGGACTGTCAGGAGAAATGAGGGAACCCGAGTGATAGGCCAACCAACGTATTTCAAATTTTAGGGGATTATAGTGATAGACCAGTTCGATCGTAGCTTCAGTAGAAAACCCACGTCCTAGGGTGGCTGATTTCTTCCTGCTGTTAAAATGAGGGCATAGTGGAGATCATGCCCGCACGGTAGTAAGCGGGGTTCCTAGAATCTGGGATGAATCAGAGATTCGAGGTTATTTCTCTGGCCAATGTCAACTTCCATCGGGTTTCTTGGTGTCAACTCTACTGATTCTACGAATTGTTCCAAGACAATAATGTAACGGATCTTTATTGCTCAGAAGATTTCTATTGAATGAAGTGAAAATATTCTAACAATGAGAAGGTTGCTTTTGTTTATAACAAATTTAACTAATTCCATTGAAGATCTTGAACAGGACCTTGAATGTCCAGGTAGCTCAGTCGGTAGAGCAATGGACTCAGAACCCATAAGTCCCGGGTTCAAACCCGGGATAAAAATGTTACATTTACCGTTTTTCCTATTCGGAAAGAGCCGACTGAAACTATTAGTTAATCCTAATAGCGCCGCCCCACTGTATCGTAGGGCTCCATCTAAAATCAAGAAATCTCGTCGATTTGTCATCAATGACTCACGTCATACGCAATTCACAATCACGTTCTGAGAAAGGCGAAAGGCAATTCACAATAAAGCTACCGCCATTAGAGCGACATCTATACAAGTAGTACGAATAGTGTCAATATTGGCGGTGAATTCGAAATCACCGGGGCACGCACAACAGGCCCAATGACAGTGTTCCTGTACGCTGATACAGGGATATTGGTTAATCCACCCCTCAAATTAACTAACTAACTAACTTGAACAAGACCCCTCAATTGGAATTTCTTTTAATTTGATAATAGATAGCGAATGGTTTCTGCCGCTGTTTCGATCTGTGAGAAGTATTAAATACGTCTTTCGACGTTTCGCATTAATATGCTGTTCAAAAATACCACTTTCTCATCAGGCCATGGCGACAGTGGCAAAGAGATGATGAACCTCTACGAGGTAGGTCATACCTTTGTACATGGGCATCTCTAGCGAATCATAAGCAAAAATGTAAATTCGCTTTCGTATGAAAGCAAACATACACCATGCTTCATCACCAAACATGCTAACACATGCGGGTCTGTGGTTCCAGCTAACAACGAGCTGGTTTCAACCAGAAAAGTACACGTACGAGTGGAGTGCAAGAACGAATGAAATGTACGAGACATTCAAATGTTCACACAAGTACGTGTAAGTGTTCGGTTCTACATAGAAATATGGAATAATAGACCTGCCCTTTCAACAAACTTCTTCAATTTCACAGCTTCCAACGGTTTGGTTAGCATGTCGGCCATCATAGACTCTCTTAGACAGTATTATGTAATTCGTAATGCCCTCCCATTGATTTTTTACGAAATTTAATTTTGTATCGATGTGGTTCGCTTGCTGAATTTTTCATTCGTAATAGATTTCAAACAGCTCTGATTGTCCTCCAAAATTACTGTTGATTCACGTTGCTTTACATTGAAATCTTCGAGAAGACGACGCAACCATATTGCTTCTCGACATCCTTCGGACAATGGAACAAATTCGGATTCTGTTGATGACAATGCCATACAGGTCTGTTTGCGAGAAGCCCAACTGATAGTTGCACCAAACAATTGAAATAAATGTCCACTGGTAGATTTTCGGTCAGGACTGCCCGCGGTAATCTATTTCACAGTATGCAAATAATTTTTGATTCTCATCCACATTTCCCAGCTTCAATTTCAAATTGACGGTTCCTTCCAGATAGCGCAAAGTTCGTTTTGCTTCGATCAAATCAAACTCAGTTGGATTCGACACGTTTGCTGGCGGCTATGGATGTGCTGACTGCTATATACGGTCGTGTATTTGTAGATATGAAAACAGCCTGAGAAGTGGCTGAGAATTTTCTTGAATCTTCACATATCCCGGATCCATTGGTATCTTAGACGGTTCAGCATCCTCTTGACCAAATAATTTCAGAATTTTCGTGATGTAGCCTTGCTGATGTATACTGAAAATACCATTCCCGTCTCTTTCGACTTCCAAACCACTTGCAGTGATTAAAAATTATCGACATAAACTGAAATGTATGTCCAATTTCCATCCTTTTGCTTCGAAAACAGACAAGGATCATTCTTACTTTGAATGTATCCATTGCAGACCAAGATCGACGGAATTTTCTTGTTGCAATTTCTTGCCGATTGCTTCAGTAAGTATAATCCTTTCTTCAACTTGCACACGTAATTCCCGTTCTTAAATCCTTCGGGCTACTCATATAGACAACTTTTTCCAGTTCTCCATTAAGGAACGCCGTCTTGACATCGTGATGTTTAACGATGAGATTTCGTTGTCCTGCCACTGTTAACAGAATTATCAATATTTCATGGCGAACGACACTTCTGGGAAAAACCTTAAGCGACCAAACGTGCCCTATACCTTGCAATCGAACCACCAGGCTTCTTCTTCAATTTGAATAACCATTTACATCCAACAGCTTTTCGATATGCTTTCGAGATGAGTGGCCGCCAATGACATGCTTTCTAGACTAAAACTTGAATAACTTCGGTTTCAATAGTCAGCCCTAAAGTAGCCCCAAATTATAGTGATCTGGAAACACGAAAACATTCTCAGCTTTTTTTTTCTTTTTGTCTTTGTGGCGTGGTCTT
The DNA here is from genome assembly GCA_026413405.1 of Phytosciara flavipes. Taxonomy (NCBI): domain Eukaryota; kingdom Metazoa; phylum Arthropoda; class Insecta; order Diptera; family Sciaridae; genus Phytosciara; species Phytosciara flavipes. The sequence continues at coordinate 6,849 of JANTFA010062115.1, read as the reverse complement.
TCGACCGTATTCAGCCAATATTCTTCAAATCAATTCGATAGTAAAACTATCTACACACGCGCTAAAATGTCGATCACGCGTTTTTCTTGTCTATTTAAGATGGCGTCTCCGCCATTTTGTTACGAATCGTAAAACACATAAATTGTTCTCTTTCACAAAAATTGTTCTTTTTCAAGTCACTTCCATCCCTTTTTGTGCGGTGGGATAACCGTACCAATGTCTACACAAATTTTTTTTCGGATCTCACGACTGCTGTCTAGGCACAAGAAATTCTTTCTAGAAAATGCGTCCGATTTAGGTAGGTCGTTTTTCAAAAAAAAACCTATACCGAACTTGAAATTTTGGCGCATTTTCAGGATAACAATCTGTTCTGTGTATACACGTCATTTACACACACACATATCCACAGAAGGTCTTTCCTCAAAATTATTTCTAAGTTTGTTCCATCACTGTCTCTCTATTGTATTTCACTCAATGCGCTTACCAATTATATACTTTGGTTCATAATTCCAGCTGAACGGTAATGGCGAGCGTGAAATGCAATTTGCACAACAAAATTAACATGTCTGATGAATCGAATGGAGGCGTACTCGAGACTATGCAAAGTGATCTCTCCGATCGGGATGTGTTACTCAGCCTTACAGAGTTAGCTCCAGTTGCCCGTAAAAATGACGAAGATGAAGAAAAACGATTTCTTACCGAAATGCTGGTCGATATAGAGGAACCGACACTGCCTTTCAGTTTAAGCGCTACTAGCGAAAACGAAACTGAATTCGACAAAGCGCATAGCAAGCTATCCCAAGATCTCACTGATCAGTTGAGGAAACAGGCAGCACGACTTCAAGCCCTTGACGCGAAACCGTCCTATTCGGAACTGTGTTCTATGGCCGCTTCCGAACTGCAGATGGAAATGAACGTTCTTTGACGAATATCTTACCTCTCTGCGTGAATTTGAATGACATTTCGGTTGTGGATGCCGTTCAACACATTAATGGTCGGTTAAGCAAGTTGTTTGTTCACAAATTTGCATCACTTGCCACTGCTCATAGTTGCAGCAATTTGCCAACCGACACACCGTTATTCAGCGCACTTTTGAATTATCGGCACAACCAACACAGTGATGGGGTCGCTGATATGAACAATGCTAGTGGTGGGAAAAGAACCAACTATCCATTAGTGTTGTCGATTGACGATGGCGGCAACAGCTTGCGTTTGAGAGTAGACGTAGTATCATCAATTTCGGCAACCAGAATCTGTCGGTACGTGGAACAAGCTTTGACATCTCTAGTTAATGCGTTACAATGCACACCACAACAGGCAGTGCGAACATTGACAGTGCTTCCTCCAGAAGAGCGCCACTTGCTGTTAAACACTTTCAACCAGACAGCTGCCACATATCCAACGGACCGTTGCCTACATCAATTATTCGAGGATCAGGTAACAAAAGATGGGAGCAAGATCGCCGTAGAGTATGAGGGAGAGGCGTTGACTTACGGAGAACTCAATGCTCGGGCCAACCGGTTAGCACACTACCTCATTCAACTTGGTGTGAAACCAGACTCACGAGTCGGTTTATGTATGTCCCGGAGTACGGCGCTGGTTGTCGCGATATTCGGAATTCTAAAATCTGGTGGAGCCTACGTATCTCTTGACCCACGCTATCCATGACGAATTTTATCCACTCGACAACAGATGCTTTCGATGCGGAAGATCTCGAACACACATTGTTTTCGACCTCCGTCAACTTCGATATGTCTGTATTCACATTGTGCCAGATGCAATCTCGCTTGCTGGTGTCCCACCAACCATATCAATGATTCATACAGTACCGTCTGCCGTCACGGCATTACTGAGTACGAATACTCTACCTTCGTCCGTATATACCGTATGCGTAGGAGGTGAGCCATTGAGTAAGAGGTTGATCGAAAATATTTTTGCACAATCACAAATATCGAAAATATGCAACATCTACGGTCCGACCGAGACGACGGTGTACGCAACTTGGCAGAAATACGTACCAGGCGATGCGAAACTATTGGCAAACCGATTGCAAACGCTCGGATATACGTTCTGGATACACGTGGTGAGCCAGTGCCTTTGGGTGCAGAAGGAGAAATTTATATCGGAGGTGCTGGTGTCAGTCGTGGGTATTTGAATCGACCTGATCTTACAGCGGAGCGATTTTTGCCAGATCCATTCTGTGATACACCTGGAGCCCGTATGTATCGTTCTGGAGACCGTGCTCGCTATCTTTCTGATGGAAATCTTATTTACCTTGGACGAACCGATCAACAGGTCAAAGTACGTGGATATCGAATTGAACCTGGTGAAATTGAGGCGCGTTCGGTCAAGCATCCCAAAGTTCGTGAGGCAGTGGTACAACCTAGAAGCTATGGACCTGACACTCGTCTGGTAGCTTATGTAGTGGCTGATCCTGATGAGCTACTAGCCCGAGATCTTCGTACGTATCTTTCGTCTTTGCTTCCGTCTTATATGGTTCCTGCAGCTTTTGTGATTCTATCTGCCTTACCTATGACCCCCAACGGTAAACTGGATCGTCTAGCATTACCTGTACCAGACGACACGGCATTTGGATCTCAGTCATACGAGGCGCCAATGGGAAAGATGGAAGAAAAATTGGTGTCGGGGAATCTGGCACACGCAATCGTAGCATGCGGCGCATTGGCGGCAATCTGGAGTGAGCTGCTAGGCGTTGAGCGTATCAGTCGGCATGACAATTTCTTCGAACTTGGAGGACATTCTCTTCTCGTTATCCAACTGGTAAATCACATGAGTCTACGTGATATCCACATCGAACCTCGCAGCGTATTTTCATTTCCGATTCTGATGAATTTCGCAACACAAATGGCACAGAATTTCAGCCAATCATGCTGTGATGGTGCAATTCCAATACGCCGCACTGGTAATGGGATGCCGATATTTGTCCTACCAGATGGTCTCGGAAGTGTCGCCTATGGTTTCGTAATGTGCAAAAAAGTTCATATAAACTGTTGTTTCTTACGCTGCACAATTGTTGACTTCATCAGCTACGCAAAATCAACAGTATGTTTTAAATATCTCAAAAATGTAGACTTAAGTTCACTGATACTGTTGATACTTTAATTAGAGAGTTAGAAGACTAGCTGCTACTTGTGAGTGTTGACACTTTGGTGCGCATCTAGAATCTTAACGCTTAACCTAATGGCACATGTACTTTTACATGTAGCCGACAGTAAATAAGGATACATTGGGTTGCGTGCTGCTGTGGAATGCATAATAATTCGTGAATATTTCCACTCAACGCAGTGTTTTTCTAGCGAGTTAAGTCGGACGTTACTTTACTCTACAAATTTTTGTTTAGTTTCTTGGTTGGTTCGTTGAGTAAAACACCATACGTTTCTACGCTATAATTTGGTAATCCAGTCGCCTTCGGCTCGAGATGTAAGCTTCCACTTTGTGGAATATGGCGTAGGTAGAATCACTAGTGTGCAGTGCATTTGACCAAGTTGCTTCGCTAGCTGTTTTTCGAAAAGTGCAGTTATATACAAAGTCTTCGGCTCGAACATTCTAAACTCTACACCAGTTGCTTGTTGCTCAAAAATACACAACTTACAAGTTTGATTTTATCATAAAATTGTTACATAAAATTGTTGTTAAATTGCGGTCGCAATGTCCAATGTAATTTATTTAGTATACAATTGCACAATTACGATGAAAGCGAATAATTTACATATTTATAACAAACAATATCACGAGTTAGAATCAGAGCTCGGAACAGGTCAGGTTTTACCTGTCTCAGACCTGTTTCGACCCGAACCTAATTTAAACAATTTCGACCTAACCTCAGGCCCGTAGCCAGGATGAGTTGACAGGGGGCAATGCCCCAACGCAATATTTCGAAAAGTTAATTAGCCTTTTAAAGTAGTGTTTCTGGCCGAAGGCGAAAAATTTTCCGTTTCCACTTGCATTGAATCTATTTTACTCATGACTCACAGACCCTTGACTCAAAGTTTTTATTTTTGCAAAATTGTAGATAGACAGACTCTCTCCTTTTGTTGGTGAAATATTTATCTAAATACATTCATTAATAATGTAATGGTTAGATGCGCCGCAGGGGAAATTTTGAGGTAGAATTTTTTCATGTGCCAAAAATCATGAAATTTGGATTCACTGTTGAAATTAAAACTAAATTTAACCATTCTTCAAGAAATGTAACACTAAATATCATCTCAGACCATTGAATAACTCGCTGTGCTCACGTTTATTACATTCACATTCAATTTCAGTGAAAGCGGACTAAAGTTCTTAGCCTTCAACCATGAAATCAAACACTGATTTATTTCTTTGATTCTCGCTTCTCAAAGCTTACGATGACGCGCTAATCGATAAGAAGCAAGCCTAACTCATCTTTCAATGAGATATGTGATGACTCGGAACCCATATGACACTGAAATTTAACTGATAAGCACATTTTTGTTAGCTAAACACCTAACGTGAACTTTTGTCCCTTACGGTTTTTTGTTCCGGTTCTCTGTAAGAAAAGTTGTTCTCCATCAGCGTTAGTTGCGTAAGCAACATTTCATGAAAAATGTCAAGGCAGCTATCTAGCAAAGTAACAAACATTGTTTACAAAATTAGAGGGCGTGAAATCGGACAGCGTCCATTGAGAATATTCTAACACTGTATCAAACCTGACCTGAATTTTCAAATCAACCCATTTCTTGAGTGAAAAATTTTGAAAGCGTTCGACCGATTCCGAGCCTTAGTTCAGAACATGAGCGATCAACGTAAGAATACTTCCAATTTGACAACTTGAACTGTTAGCCTGCTTCCACTTGAAACTCATGTGATATTGCAGCGTTCATGACAGCCCCCTAAGGGGAAAGCTAAATTCTCCAGACTTCAACGTGTGATTGTCGAAATGGAACATGGCTTGCGTGGGCAAGTGACTTATTATTACCGAGTTGACTAATCTGTCAAACAAACAAACTGCATTCGGTTTTGTATGGTGTGGTCTTTTAGTCATTCTTCATACTTACTACTCAAACTTACCCTAAGAGAAGATTAAACCATTAGAGGAATTTTATTAGACTTTCGCGTTCTGTCGTACCAACTCGTGTGATACAAATAAAAGTCCTAAACGTAGTTTAAAAGAATAATAACAAAAGAGCAGCCGAACAATCAACATTGAACATTAAATGTATCTGGAAGTCATATCAAATACAGTCAAATGCAATAAAATGTAAAAACTGGCTATTGTGTGGGTCGCGTGGCAATATTTTGTCAACTGTTCAATATTTTTGTTTGCATGGTTTAGCTTTGTCCGGAATTTAAGCAGAACCGTTTTTTTTGTGTGCACTCTAACTGTATATAATATTGAAAAAATTATCATTTTGTGTTCAGGCCATTTGGCAAACAAATATTTATGAAAACGATTAGGCTCCGAGAAAAACGGATATATATTTTAGCAGAGTTATTGTTGCACCGGATGAACACCGGATGAACGAATTCATACAAAATCACAAATCATTAGAAATGTCTATTTCCGATGAACGGATGATATTTTAAATAGGAATGTTTTTCGGTTTGGGGGAGGAGGGAGAATCAAAATAAATTTTTCATATCATTTGCCATTAATAAAATTATGCTTTCCGTAATCGGAGAAAGTAAATCATGGGAGTTTTATAAATTCAAAACAGTTCGATTATTCTGAATGTTTTAAAGCTTTTAGTTTTCATCGATTATTGGTTTGAAAAACAGCATGCTAGCAAAAAATTGATATCAAAATTTTGGGCATCTTCAGTCTGCCATGACAGCATTCAAAAATGTAGAGTTCTGTATCGATTGTAATCTTCAAGGTTCTATACTGTGGTGCTGCCATCCGCATTTTTTCAGATAAACGGTGACACACTATTCTACCACAACAAAAATTCACCACATTATCATCAAGTAAGCAATAATAATAATCAGGATAGGCGAATGTTTAAATGTAGATCCGCCAATTTATCATTACACGTGGTACGTCAGTCGATCATCTGACTGGTAGATCTCCGCCTTGGGTAATATGGTGATGGTAATATGGAATATGGTGATTTTGAATGACATGACTCGTTTTGAGTTTGTGAATCAATTCGAGTGGGATTTAAACGGATAAATGGGTTGGCCTTGTAAAACAAGAGACCATCATTTTCAACGACCTTAACTTTATGCTTTCATGTGAGTGACATACATGTGTAATTACGGCACCTCACTTTCGCTGGTATACCACAAAATTTCGCACTTGACTTGCGTTATACGCCGTTTCCATCACCATTGCTTGAGGCTTTGATGCTCTGAACAAAACGTATCGTTAGCTCTAATCGTCTGAAGCGTTAACAGATGGTAAACATACAAATGCTGGAATATATGATGTGTTTTATTGCATTCACGATTTGATTTGACAGATAGTTACTTCCCTAGAGCGCTAAGTCAAACATTATTCATTTGCTGTCAGTCATATGTTGTTGTCTCGTTTGCGCTCATGCAATAAAGCAGTATATTTCATATGTCGCTCGAGGATCTACTATTACAATACCATGCGCGAGTTTATTACTATCATAATGTACAGGGTCGCATTAAGCTTCTCAGCGCCCTGGGCCGAACTTATTCAGCGCCCTAGGCCAAAATAGTTCCGGGCCATCTCAATCGAAGACTGAAACATATAAGAGGCCAATCGAAGCGCCGCAGGCAAACTTTTCTAATCTTTAATTTTTATTTGACTTTGAGTGGCCTTCATAGAGCTTCACCACAGTTTTTATAAAAACTTTATTGATTAGAAATTTGAGACGGAAGAAGAAATTTCTGTTCTGT
>JANTFA010062004.1:0-14874 GCA_026413405.1 Phytosciara flavipes | reverse complement strand
CCGAATTTTGAAAGTTTCCTTTTTTAGAGACGAAGCCACATTACTTTGATTGGCAATACTTTCAGAACTGCCAAAAACAGACCTAGGCCATATGTTGAATTCGGGTGATTCCCGATGGGCTTTTTCGATTTTTGTATGAAAATATTTAATTTGTGGGTATTTTGTAGTTGAGTTGAATATGGAGCTCCCGATGGGCCCTTTCGAGCCAGTCCGGTACAAGAAAGCGACTTATGTGAAGTAACGCAAAATCGCATTTTGACAACAGGCTGTCGCTAACTCAAGGAAGCGGGCTGGTACCAACGTCTGCCTTCATGTTGACATGACAACTTTGGCAAAGAAAGATTCTGGACACTCATTTTCTTTGAGCAGCGTCATGATAATCTGGTGCTCGGATCTCAAGGTGGAATAGGTCCATGGCCTGAACAAAGGATCAACTATTCATTGTCTCTTTGTATTGTAGGGAAATGCACAACATTTTCACCAAAAATAGTGAAACATCACCCTAGTCCTAGTAAAAAATCCACAAAATAATCGACAAAATTCGAGAGTAGTCAGAGTCGAAGTGACTCGGTGCTGGTATTTCTTTGGTACAAAATATATATGCTGCCAATCATGTCGTCTCAACCTTTCCAACATGTAACGAGTAAACTATACGATGTCCTAATGCCAATGCTTAGAAAAATTTTAATTTGCAGATTGGCCAAAATATCAAACTGCAATGAAAAAATTTGAATATAAGAACGAGATCAGTTTGAGAGAATTTTACTGGATTTTGTCAAAATGTTTTTCGATTTCATGAAAAATCGGCTGGAGAGGCGCGTTGACCGGTAGTAATCATCGGCGGCGGCGTAACAAAATACCCCGGCGGCGGCGTTGAGTCGGCGACTAGCAAGACTGAGTGTGACTTAGAATTCTGCCTGTTTCTTGCTGTTTTTAATCAGAAAAAGTACTGCAATCTAAAGATCATACTGTATGCACACACCAGGAGTAAATGATGTTATAAAGCGTAAAAAGTAAACGGCCTGTAATGAAGATACCGAGAAAATAAATTTCATATGAAACGCACGAATTTTATAAAAAAATATGGTAACATGGACCAATTTATCCTTGTGTGGTGATTTGCGGTGTTGGGATCATCGAAGCGAATCAGTAATGGAGCTGTTTTATTTCACCCTGAATCTTAATCATACGATATGGGTTGCACACACACCGATCCGTGTTCATAATATTATTACATGGGGTAAATCATAGAACAGCCAAACAGCAAAGAAATATGCTCTCGAACATTTTATCACATTAAACGGTTCCGTTTTATGTATAATCTTGTTCTACTGAAAAATCAAGCACTTAAAGATTGAGTTTGAAAAACCTAACAATTTATGTGCGTTGTGAAGGGAAATAAGAAGAAAAGGAAAAAAATGTTTTCAACGTGTAAGGATACATCGAAGCGAACGAATTTTTTTAACTTTTGAAAGTCTACCCGTGTGCGTGTGAGAGACAGGGACTGAATGTAAAAGATGCGGTTAAAGTTTTTCCATTAAATTGGTCTCTAGAGTAACATAAACCAGTATGTGGGTCAGGTTGTATTTGAATTGTGTTTCGGATGAGTTTTGTTACATTGTTTCTCCTTGTACACAGTGTGTGTGCTATGCGGTATCTTATAAATATTTACTGCGTGATGGTTTATTCAATCAATGTGAAAGTTCAATGGACTTTATTTTTGGTATATATCGTTACGATACAGAGAAAAAAAAACAGATGCGCCCTCAATGCATGCAAAGGCATATCCGATGTGCATTGGTCGGTCAAAAATGTTCTCAACGCTGGACCGATATACACTTGTTGATGAGGGACTAGTAACTTTAGCGTTCGTATCTCCAGGGCATTCATTGGAAACGAAGTGAACTGAAACTGTACAAGTGCTCGTTTGTCTTTCTTGAGTTAATTTATCGGTTGATGGGGATAGGTTTTTCACCAGATATTTACCCAACCCTTTACTTCAATACGTATTGCTCTCTAGCGTTTGTCACATAAGTTCAACCTCGTCTTCACCCCTTCCTTCCACTGAATTAGTAGATAGTATAGCTGGTACGAAAATGAAGGCACTGCAGTTTAATCCGTTTTTACATTATCCATATCGACTATACGTTCAACTTAATCTCAACGATGAAAAACCCTTTCTTTTTTCTTTCTTGTAACTAGTTGTTCGTAATTTTCTTTTTCTTTTGAAAATTCTTATATTCAATTTGCACTCGTCTATCGCGCTTAAAAAAGCGAAGGGAATAATATTTCATTTAATCCTACACCATATACGTAGCTATGTTTCGCTTTATTACGAACATGATACTGTGAATACAAAATTCGCTGCAAAAAGTATACATGAAACGAAAAGCGAACGGAAAAAAAATTGAACAAACTTAGAATAGTAATCAAGTTTCTTCTATGGGGACATATTTTAGAAGCATTTATGTAGATTATAAACATGGCAATCTTAAGAGAAGCCATAAATATATATCTTCAGACATTGTGGCACTCGTACAAATGCAAAAACTATGCTTCGGAATATTTTCCATTTTATACCATTTTTAGTGAGTGTGTACGCTGCTCTTGGGTACAAAATCTATATATCTGAAACGTTAAATAATAAAATGAGTATCGATGATAACAAAATTTATGTGTTGGATTGATAGTGCGAGTGAAGGAAATTTCAGTTGAATGAAAAGAAATAAATAAGCCGGAGAAAGGCAATGACGTAGAAATGATGGAATCGGAAAGGAAAATAACTTACGAATGGATGAATACAAGATTTGTCTGTGTTTTCATTCAATGTTCATGTATATGAATTTATGATGGAAACAGACTTCCGATTTTATGAATCTAATTCTTGTATTCATATAAAAGAAAGTTACACGTCGATAGAATAGACGTCCACCATTCGGTTTGGTTTCTTAAGGTAACAAACCACCAAACCGATGATTGGGAATTGCTTGTCTATGGCTCATTGTCCATAAAAGGCATACATCTCAAAACTACTCTGCTACACTGCATCTTTCGACCATGACATTTAAACTCTTCCCTTGTTAAAATTGCTCACAGCAATTTTGAATGCCCTGCACGAAGTCTAATTTGAAACTTGAACTCCGAAAAAAATTCATCAAAATCAGTTAAAGTTCACTTGAGATATAATTGGCTGGCTCTACGACTAAAATAGCAAAGAAGAAGGGTGGTCAATTTCACCCAGGCATAGTGATTTCAACCCAACAAAAACACTAAAATCAAGATGGCCGCCGGAGGCCATTTTCTTAGGTAACCAAACAATTTCACCGCTTCTCGGTTTTTATTACCTTTCAAACAAACGAAAGTTTACGACAATCTGGTGACATTAAAATCCCAAAATGGCAGTTTGTGGTCATTTTCTCAAGTCACCGAAAACGGTTTTACTGTCTTACTTTGAAACGAAAAAAAAACGATGAAATTTACTCGACAAAATGCTTAAATGCTCGAAAAATACACTGAATCGACCATATCTCATGATTTCGCGTGACCGATTTTGCTCATCTTCGAACTTCAACTAGCGTTTGTGAATACCAATCGAAGGAAAAGAGTCCCATGTCGAGATTTATTTCGTTCTACTCAAGTTATCGTGATGATAGACAGAGTAGAGAATCGCTTATTTGGTGGGACAGTAGAATTATTGCACTTTCTCAGGGGCTCGAATTCAACGAGTTACAAACGTTAAAAATAGTGGAAGCATTAGACCCTTGTACTTCGTACGGGTCTAAAAACGAAGAATCGGAAATATTTTCTGAAATTTTAACGAGTTCCGAATAATTAACAACTCAACAATGGGTTGCAACGTAACAAAAACCCAAAATCAAATCTTTTTCCCATACTCAGTCTTCACAACCAACAAAAAAACGTTCCATCAAAAATATTAAAATTCTGATTCGTTTGTATATTTACGATGAATACAACAGATTTCCGTTCTCCACCATTCGGCTGTTCAGCTTTATTTTAATTACAAGACATATAATTCCGAAAATTAAAGTAATAAATTTGGATCCATCAGAACGACGCCTATTGTGGATATAAAACATGAGTTAATGGTAACAAAATGAATGAACGAGGAACGAAGAAACGATTTTCTGATTCCTCGATCCATTTGGATGTTTATTATTGTCCAACTCCAATACCATTAACTTTTGTAGTCTTTTATTGATAAGTCATTATCGACGTTTCTTACTCGTTATTCGCATTGAGTGTTGATAATAAATGATAATGGACTGGTCTACTATTTTGTAACTACTATATAGATGTAGACTGAGACACTACAATACGTACGGCACTTACAATCAAATAATGTTGTAATCAAGGTAGAGCAGCTCTCTTATTGTATCCTTATCTAACAAAATGATTAAACGAAAAGACTTCCGAAAAGCTTTCGCAACGAGAAATCGTTTAATCCACCAACTTAACTCCATTAATTTGCAACATATTGTCTGTATTATAATTGAAAATTCTGTTATACCTACTTGGTTACCTATAAGTTATCCCACTCCGCAACAAAGACTGCGAAAATGATTCAGTACATTTTTCCCCCCCTAATACTCAAAAATATATTACTCTCAAAAATAGAAGAAGAAAAAATTCGTAGAATTCAATGGAATTTAACTTCATTGTCGGTGCACGTTACATTAAACAGGAACCAGGAACATTTTTCTACCCTTGTTTCATAGCGCGAATCCACATTATATTTTACACACGGTGTATAATGGAGGGCTGGCTGATGATTTTTATATAGACATGATGAAAAACATAACGAATTCAATTCATAAAACAGATAAGTAATATGTTGAGCGATGTAAATAGTAAAGTTGGTGGGAATTTTATGAGTTTTTTTTTTCTTCGTCAGGCACCGTTTGATGGTGGGTATTAGGATTTTTCTTCAACGAATGTAAATGATGTTTACGTTAGGAATTTTCTTTTCACACAAAAGTAAGACGGGCGCCACCGCTATCAACATTCTGTGCTATAGACATTCTTCTCATTTCCATACCAAACTTTCAAATAACTTCGTCCAACCGAGTGTCATAATACGACACATTTCATAATTTATTTGAGTGCAGAAATGTGAGATTTTTCGGCGTTGGTTTTTTGTTTCTACGCCTAGCTTTCTGCGCCGTTAAGACCCAGACCTCAGGTACATGACGTACGATGTTTGTTTTAGTTGAAGAGATTCGAAAACTAAGTTGAAATTTGAAATGAAAAATTTACTTAATGCAATGCCCGGTGGTGGATTCGAACCCCCGATTATGAATCCAATGCGTCAGCTCTCTACACCATCCGAGCGGCTTCTTATTATCAACGCCTACAATAGCTAACTGAACGGTGTTTTGTACAAGACACAACAATGGTGAAGATGAACAAATTGCAAGACAAATGCTCATCTACGATACCCATACAGTCAAGTCGTGTATAGTGTAACATTACCAGCCAGCGAGCAGACGATCGATATTCAAAAATTCTCGACGTGCTCGTAACTGGCTCAATCAACCCATAGTTGGTTCGATATTGTTCCAATCGGATGTATTCGTGATTCCTCAACGTACCAATCGAAACCAATCGAAACTCTTCCTTTTGAAAAGTCAACCACAGAAAAGCACATTGACGAGATCTTCTCAATGTACCTCAAGGCGTGACGTCATTTGCGTAGAGTGCATGAAAAAATCAGCACCGCTCTGAACAGACCTACGCAGAGCATACATAGCAAAATTCTTCTGGATTGATTCTATCCTGTCCATCTGAGTGCTATGGCAACCTTACATTTCAGAAAATCAACAGATCGAAACTTTGTGCACAAGATATGATTTTGCATGATTCTTTGCTTCTCACTGGCATATTTATGACTTGTAAATTATACGCAGACTATACCAATCTATTTTCAAAGGAGAAACTACTTCGAAATTTACTTTTAAATCGACTCATAAATTGAAATACGAATTTCTCTGTAAACAACAAAACAAAAAGTTCTCTCGCATAAAAGAATCTTTCCCATCAAAGTTCAGAGACGATAATTGCGGCTCGACTCAAAATGTTAAAAGAATAAAAAAGCTTTGAATTCATATCTTCAATCTATTTTGCCGTTCCATTTTTATTTTCAATGATGATTGCAGAATTTGCATTTTTTTCTTGAAATGTCTTTTTCCATCGTAAATTAGAAATAATAAAAAACAGAAACGAATGTAGCGTCACTGTACATAAGGTATATGTCACGAGGGGATATCCACAAACTAGGAATCTGTCCCAACCATTCCATTTCTAACAGAACAACAATTTCAAAATTCCATTAATTCCAATTTTTATTTTCGAAGATTCAATCGGCCAGTCTCGAAAATTCCACCTCGGGCTTCCCCCTCGACATATTAAGCTGATTAATTTCTTGATTACGATTCAACGAACATTATACGAAGGTAAGATACAAGCCAGCCATTCGCAAATATTTGATAATTTGAACAGCAACAACAAAACGACAATAACAAACAAATAATGTGGCGTTCTCGGTCTTCCACCCCATGGTAGACCGAGTCAACAAAAAATATGTTTCCACACATTTAGTAGGTACTGACATTAAAAATTAGATTTTCGAGTAGCGTTTTATATAATTAATTAGATACAAATCTAATTTAAAATAAAACGAAGGCGAAAAAGTCATAAAATTGGAATAGGAAAAGTTTCTTTTTTGTTCCCTTGATTTTCTTTTTTTCGTATGGAAGAAGGAACTGCGTGTTCAAAATTTTTGATGCGTTTTTCGTGTTGGTTTTTGTTTTTAAAATATTCTTTGCCCGTCGAAATAGACCGTAAAATATGCCTATCTACCTTTTAGCAGAATTTAATTTAACGAAATCTTAAAATGGATGCAAAACAAAACAACACCGATGAAAAAATGAAAACACCGAACGAACCAAAAACAGTAGCAACGAAAGAACATTTAATTTCTATGGGTAATTACGGTGGATATAATGTTGTTGAGTAGCAAAGTGAAACGCACGAAATTAGAAATTCAAAAATAAAAAGATACATTCGGCTAGAATGTACAATTATAATGTTCTGTCTGGATGTCAGCAGCATAGAGATGTGCATATGGAATTTTCTCGTTGCATTTGATGTGCACGCATACTCATCTATCAGGCATGGGCGCCGTCAGAACAACTCGGCGGCTGTAAGCCGAACACAAGCAGTTAAAACACCGGCAGACGAAATCATGTTTCAACATTAGGTTAAGACTTAAGACTTGCGGAAACATGCCTAAAGTCGCCTGCCAAAAGCTTGGCCTTTTCATGCTTTATTCTAGTTAACGAATCCGTTTCGGAAAATGGTACTCGGTTTAGTCATGCTTCATGAAGAATAGATAACATAAATTTGACAAGAGCACTCATATCGGGAAAATCTGATTCATGAATTTCCACTTACGCGGATTCTTGACAGCGTCAACAATATTTATTCATTTTAGATAAACTGCCCTCATATCAAGCGCACAAGCGAACACACTGGCATGATGGCAGGACAAATCGTATATGAACCATCAGTTTATGTATTTACGCATTGATCTGAGCCTACTTATGCATAGAAGTACGACACGATTTCAATTTGAATATTCATTAAAAAAAAGTGTCAGTAGAGGTGGAATGGGCCATAGTTAAATTTTCCAAAATTTTTGTCGGATTTATGTTTCCCCTCAGCCGACTTTTTGCCGGCTCAAGCCAACTTTTGGTAGCCTCGTGGGCCGGCGACGGTGCCGAACCAAATTTGCTGGTCGCGGCTTGAACGGCAACAAGAACTCGGCGGCGCTCCTGCCTGTGTCTATGTAATAAATGAACAAATTAAAAAAGAAAATTTTGAACTTTAACTTTCTTTTTCAATAAATAGAGCACCATGTGGTTTTTGTACGAAAAGGAATTGTCGATTATAATAAACATTTCGTTTTGAACATTTTTTTATTATTTCGTTTTGGTATTACAATTTGTGTTCTGCTGTTGAATGTAACAATTTTCTTCTTTTACGTTTGATTCTGGTTTAGTGATTAGGATTAAAAATTATTTTCAAATAACACGAACATGTCGCTCTTGCACGAAAGCCGACTAGGATACAGTTCAACATCTAATAGAGTTATATTGTTTTTGCTTTGCAACCAATATTGAATTTTCAACAACTTTACACAAAGTGAATACTCCGACGACTTGCATAGTTAAATTTATCATTGGTTACGGTTTTAAGATTCTCCAGTTGTTTTCAAAGGTATTTGGGTTGATCAATATTTTCAATAGTTTACATGCTTATGCCACGGTTAAGTGCACTTTACATCACTGTTTGTGACAATGGAAATGCTCTTGCCGTGTACATAAGCATGTAAAATAACTTACGTAATTGCTTGTAGGTTATTGTTTTGACTTGTGTGATTACTTCATTCTCCGTCAGCTCGTTCCGCAAAGCTCACAGTTGTCAAAACAAAACAGTCTTTTGTATTGCATATTTTATTTAGCGTATGGGTTTACATTCTTATATTGCACGTACATGAAACGAAATGATTGTATTGCAAATAATAGTAGATTACGTTGGATGCGGCGGAAGTCATTCATAACCATTGTCATGAGGGACAATTTTGTGATATGAGTGCAACTCAATTTAAGCATCGAGCTTTGGGAACATATCCGAGAACATATCCGATGTATGCAACAACCCGCAGGGAACGGATTGGCTTAGTGGTAACGTACTAGCCTTCCACCAAGAAAACCCGGGTTCAATCCCGGTGAGGGACAAATTCTGCAAAGGATATATAGTACAAAAGAAACGTTCCTAGGCGTACCCAAGCTTCATAATCTGAGTAGTTGAGGTGTTTGGTGCTCTCAACGAACCGTACACAGAAGAACGACATGTATGACGTCACCCAACACGTGTTGTGTTGTTATTTTTTTTTCTTAAATGTCTATGCGGGTAATATAGATCAACTTCACGGAAGCTTGAAACGTCATCCACGTAAGGAATTTTTCATTCAAGTTTCAATTCAGTTTTCGAATCGCTACATCTCAACAAACATTTCAAGGAATATCAGCCACGGTAAAAAGATTTCATACAAATATTATAGTGAACGAAAGATTTAACGAAAATTAAGTGAGGTTACGTCGCAGAGTATCGTTGCCTGTAGATGATATAAGACCAACAACTTTTGTTTCACCTTTTTCAAACTATCTTCCCATGTCCATTTTCCTACGACTCATCACACTGGAAGCAAACTATTATTTTACTCTTTCAGTTCCCGAGAAGCGGAAGCCCCTCGAAAATCTCATATTCTTTAACGAAAATGATAACTTGATTTCGAAACCTTCGGACCGAGAACAGAATAACCAACAGAACCGAAAACATGATTCACACAACGTGCACGGTGTTTTAAGTATAAATGTCGAATCTAGTACTTC
The DNA here is from genome assembly GCA_026413405.1 of Phytosciara flavipes. NCBI lineage: Eukaryota > Metazoa > Arthropoda > Insecta > Diptera > Sciaridae > Phytosciara > Phytosciara flavipes. Next base: position 5,401 of record JANTFA010062004.1, on the reverse strand, counting down.
GAACTTCAAATCACAGAAAGACAAGTAAATCTGGGGTTTGTGGAATCAGATGTACTACAGTCGTATGTACGAAGAGTTACAACTGGCAATATTGCGTGTTGTATTAATCCAATTAATTCATTTCACATAACAATAATGAAATTTCCAACGAATAAGTTTGATTGAAGTGTCTGGAAATGCAAGCTACGACGCATAGCTGTATCTCTAAACAGTACAAAAACTCTTCAATCCTTTCCAGCTTTGTAAGAAAAGAACAACTAGAGCCCAAAGCCCAAATTAGAAACAATTTTAGATGGTTTCCTTTAGTTTTCCATTAAAAATTAGAAAAGTAGATGAGGAGTATTTAAAAATAACAGGTACTGGGAAGCCTGTTTGACATGTTCTGTTCATTACCATTGACATGCGAAGAGAAGAGATGTAAATGGATTTGTTGTTGATCGGATTTTATGTGTTATGTTGAATTTTCGGGATGGGACAACGAACGAAGCAACATACCTTGGATGCTTTGAAGTAATTCACTAGCCACGGCATGGAAATCTTGTACACTTTCAAACTTAAGCAAAAATAATATCGCAAATCATTCTCGATGCGACCCACATCGCTCTAAATATAACTACTGCTTAACTTGAGTGTAATGAATTACTTCCGCAGCATCCCATATAATCAACGCACTATGCAGTGCAATGAGGATGATGACATTACACGTTTTTTATTTGTTTGGAAATTTCAAACTACTGTTTCGTAAGTGTAAGCCAAATGTACACCGTCCTATTGTGACACCTAAAATCTAGATTTAGGCGACTGAATGGTGCGTTGATTTTATTGAACGAATACCAAAGTTCCATATTTTACCGCCACAATCATGAAGGTGGTAGAGGGCGTGTAAATACCTTAACGAAATAACCGTAAAATTTACTTACGTTGAACATGCGTCCAATCCTGAGAAATAACTTATATTCTGAGACGGTGCTTCGATGTAATACACAAAGTATCCAATCAGCCGTCTGTTCGATCCAAAATCGCTGATGTTCCAATAAATCTGGACGTCACTGGGCGAACTGACGATATCGAAAGCGTACATTCCTGCAATGTAACACACGAGTCCTTTGAACACTCACACAGACAGGAAGGGAATGCAAAAACCCACCAGTAGCATGACATGTCTCATCGTAGCCATTCGTATTGTATCCTAATGAATCGTGACTGCGATCATAATCGGTGATGCTTTGTAGATTATGAACTTCACTCATACAAAGCTTGCTATTGTAATGAATGAACATTCCGCCGCCGATAATTTCGAAATGTTGCTTCTCTTTCCAATTGAACAGCGTTTGCAAATTGTCGTTTTCATAGATTTCGAGACCATATGGGCGAATATATTCATCGGATAGTTCATCATTGCCTTTCAATGTTGATGTTGCATTTTGAACGTATATCTTAGTCAAACTACGAAAGAATGATAAGGATGTCAAGGTGAACGATCTGAAAGTATCAAATTTACGATCAACAATCATCGAATGAGCATGAACCGTTCAACTGATAAAATTACCGATATATCGTCAGTACACCGTTGATTGTTTCGATGTTTCCGAGATTTTCTTCGAGTTTTTCATTAATGTGTGCCATAGTAGAGTCGATAGTGATATATAACCCACCATCCACTACGGTACAATCACGTAAATGTTCCAAATCTGCAGGTGATTGTACTTTACGCCCTCGGCATTTTGTTACGCATTTAACCGCACACTCAAAACATTCGGATATATGCAATGCACCTGTGACCGGATGATTGCTCGAATATGAAGCAGGACATTTTGAACGGCATTCACCTCTGAAAGGAATCAGATGGTGGGCTTTTATACATGTCTCTCTAGTTATGCAGCGCATGGTGTCACGGAAAATAAATCTGAAAGCAAAAATCATAAATTGTACACCGATACGGAAGTAGCTCCCAAAAGATTTTCATTATTACAAATCACTGGGACACTCATCGACGCATGTGCCATTCACAGTCAGTTTGGTGCATACATGACAGCCTGATGTGGTACTATTCACGCATCCGCCCAGACATACATCGTGGCACGTTACGCCTGGAGACGAAAATATTTAGCAGATCGGCCCAATTGGCATAACCAAAAATGGTTTACCTGTTGTCAAATTGTTAAAATATTCATTGGTTTTCTGGCAGGCGAATGACGACCAACATCTTTCATTGTGACAGGCGCGACATGACTCTTTGGTCGGACATTGTGGTGCGGCAGCTTGAATGATATTTACTTTGCCAGCCATCGAAACGTCTTCGTCCTCATCAGTTATTGCTTCCCAATCGATCTACAAATGAAACAGAAAATTTTTACCTTCATACATTTTTGAAATTTCCTACAAACATCCTGGCGTGCAGGGAGGGATGTCGGTCACAATTTTAGATATCACAATCGGACTGTGTGACATTCCGACAGTGTGACATTCGGATTACACTGATATAACACGAAATTTTCAAATACGTCCATTCAATGACGTCCAATGTTTCTCTACAGTTTTAGATCTCTTCCCCCCTCGTCCACAATTTTCCAATATCTTCCCCCTTACGATGGACATGATTTATGGACAGCTCCTAACAGATACTTGTAATGTCACTGTTAAGCTAATTGCAACTGCATGGTGCGTTGTTGAAGTCAATGAAGTAAAAGATTTCATATCATTTTGATCAGTTGAAAGTTAGAAAATTTGACTTGTCTCGAGTGCTCCGAGCTTTCTCTATATTCCAATGGGAAATAGAATTTTTCAGTAGAATACGAAAGAAGTTCAAAGCTCCCGAAAGCTCTCAAATTAGAAAGGGGCCGTTCATAAATGACGTTACGCTGTTAGAGGGTAGGCTGTGCAAGAAAACGTGACGGTTCATACAAATTTCGGTCAAATTTGACCCATTTTGCGTGACGAAAGGGGGTGACGGTCCCAAAAACTCAATGGCGGTACGTTGTACACCAGATCTTCCAACAAAAACTTAATTTTTTCTGTAAGCTTTAATAGGGGTCATTCACAAAATACATGCCCTACAAAGGAAGGGGGTCTGAAAAAAGGGTACGCTTCTTACCTGTTTTGAAATATTCTCCATTCCTTTTGGCGAACAAGGGAGAGGAGGTATGAAATTCGTGAATTCGATCGTGTGAATGTCCTCATTCATGAGTTCAAATACAAAAGTTGGTCAATGGAACAATTTGGCATAGGTATCAAACCGGTCCCTTATGTAAGATCGAGAATGTGCGTGGGCTCTCGGTCTAGTGCACACCATTCATTCTTTGTCACGGACACAGATATTTCTCTACAACTATTTTTTGCTTCCAAAAAGTTGAATCAGAAGATCGCTTTTTTCGTGGGTATGAAGAATGGTTGCAACATTTCTATTATGTCATTTTTTACCACATCTCCTGGTGAGAAACCGGTATCTCTACTTAATTATCATCTTTTATTACATTAAATTCATCAGAATCACATCATTGATATGATGGTAAGATTCTGAATTCTAATTTTGGACAATATTTGAAAGTGATTATGGAAAGCAAAGACCAAAAATAGAATGAACGGAAAATAGAAATCGTAAAATTACCGTATTATGATAGCAAAGCGCTGGACATTTCTCGATCAAAACGTAGCCTCGTTGAATAGATACAAGTGACTTCAGGTCCACCTGAAACAAAATGCGATCTCGTAGAAGTTTGTTTTCTTCTTCTGTGTTTCGATGATAAAAACCTTTGTTAAATTGGGATTGCTGAAAATGACCAATGCGAATCCCAAAACTAATTGTCTTCCTCGTATCACCACTAAATTAGGAAAAAATTGACCAACCGATGTGAGTCCTTTTACGTTATAGATCAGTAAATAGCCAGTGATTTCTCTACCCGGAGAACAAATACATTTTTGATTATTCTCGTTTCCATGACATGCAAATGTGAGTCATGGTTCAAAGAAAGTTACTTTAATTTTGGAAATTGAAACTTGCTGATTTCAGTGTTACCGCGAAAGTCATCTATGGAATGCAGAGTCAATGAACCGAGAATCGATGTACAATTGGTAAGCCAGTGCAAATTCTCTATTCCAAATTGTATTGACATTCGCTTGCATTCGACCGCATTGGCAACATTTTGGCGCAACAGAAACACACATGTCCATAACGCAACCGAAAATAAACTTCGCATCGCTATCACTTTCACTGCATGTATCAATATGGATTTCAATAAAATAAATAAATTCAAATTGATAATGTGCTGGACCATAAACCGAATTTATATTTAACAGAAAGAAGAAAAAAAATTGATTTGAAACGAATATCCGATAACGATTATAATACGAATATAACTGCCTGAAGACTGTTGGAATAAAACACAATATTTGCTACTCGCAACCTATCGAACTAATGAGTCTGAAAAAAATGAAATAATCGCCAGTGCGCGCTATTGTTCTCAGCAATAGGATATTAATTGGTGATTGTTCACGTTCAAAGTGTGTGTAACTTTTCACAGACCACAGATGATTTCTGTAAATTTAGTGAAACAGAGTGGTCAGATGGGTAATGTATACGCAGTAGATGTTATCATTGAGATATGAAAGACGAAGTCAGATATTCGTAAAGTACATTGCAAAATTTTGTAATTATTTGTTTAGCATTGATACGCTGATGCTCACCGTAATCGAGAAAATGTTGAAAGTAAAAATACCTTTCCGAAACGACAAATCATGGAAGTTCAATAGAATGAAGTAAAAGATTTCACTTGAAAAGAGCGATGATAACTTGAACCAAAGAACTACTAGATATAATGATAAAGAAGCGATGAGTTCACGAGCAAAAGTGTGAGGAAAGTCAAAAATGGGAGCATGAGTCTTGAGTCATAGAAACATAAATGCTTCTTTCTACCTGCACAAAACGGTTGAATCTTATACTTCTTTCGATTAAGGTCCAGGTAGCTCAATCGGTAGAGCGTCGGACTCACAGCCTATGGTTCACAGGTTCGAATCCCGGCAGAGACATTGTTCATACTGTTTTTCCTAATCATGAGTATGATTAGTCCTTGCTGTAAAGCTTCATGCTCGTTGAGCTCTATCGACCGCAAGGTTTCAAAATATTAGAAATAATACAAAGTGATATCCCATGGATGGTCACTTTGACAGAAAAATTAACAGTTGGCAATGACTAGCTCCATCTATCGGGAACAACAAGAATCAGTACATTCGAAATAAGCGAGAACATTTGAATATCACCAGCTGTACATTGGGTCCAGCGGTGGCCTCCGTACGAATCTTATTCCGGTAAAATGGCTGGACTAAATAAAAAAAAGTGCTGCCCGATCTTTCATTCGTATTTGCTGAATAAAAGAATACTAACCAGAAAGACCATGCCTTATTT
>JANTFA010061893.1:0-11395 GCA_026413405.1 Phytosciara flavipes | reverse complement strand
AGAAGATGAGCTAGTTTTGATTGATATCTCTCATTTGTAAGCCATTTGCGAGATCGACCTCCTTTCCAGAAACCTGTAGCTGTGGGATCTCAAGTAGCTTGACTAAAAATGAGAACGAAAGACTTACCTCTACGCTTGGATGCGTAGTACACGGCAAATAGCTAGGTGTCTATAGAAGGCTCAACACTGCATCTTTTAATCATTCTATTCAAACTCACCCCCTGTTAAACTTGCTTACAGCAATGTCGATAGTCCCGTATGACGTCTAATTTGAGAGAAATCCACCAAAATCAGATTAAATTTACTTTAGATATGGGCCAAAACACTACAATCCAAAATGGTGGCTGCGAGTAAAATTACATGAGTGCTGTGTGTTGTAGTTACTCGCACAAGTGAAATGACTACTGTCTTCACGAAAGGAATGCACTGCCTAATTTGAATATTCCTCATGTTCGTGCCAGAGAGTAGTGCTTTAGTCTAATGCTACAAAATCTCTTTCTTATTTTTATCTAGAAGTGACCAATCAGTAACATCAACTAATTCCATGAATACAGATAGAATCGGCGAATGATATAAAACAAGTCAAGAATAGAGGCTGGCAAAGATTTTTTTAATTACAATGAACACAAAAAGAGTTCAAAAAAAGTTAGAGGCTAAAGAATCACGAAAATATCACAATTTGCATTGATCGTCCAAAAACTCCTCCTTCAGCGCGTCTACCTGCAAAATTAGGAAAGTGGAGCTGTTCAAATATTACTCTCGTCGTAAAGTGCAATGAAGTGGAAGACTCGGTATCGTTGATACATAATTTTTACATGCCAGATCTGTACGTGAAAGGTTTTGGGTCAGCTATTTTTATTTCATATATCTCAGAAGTGCTTCGTTTCCTTTCGTTAAAATCGTTGAAGTTCATAAATTCGCATGTAAAGTGGATTGCGATAATGCAAAAACTCGCGGGTGTTCTACATCTTTTATGGATCAAATATACCTTGTCTTCGGGTTCATTGTTACACGTAAATAGAACATAAAAAAGCTATACACATAACGAAGACGAACAGGCCGCAGTTAATTCCTCAAACGTTCAATCACTAAGAAATGACATCGAAAAACGGCTAGCCTGTCACAGACGGCAAGCACACCAACAGTATCGTCATCGGATCTATTAATTCCTTTGATCAGAACATTTGAAAAATATTGATCTTTTACTTCAATTGTTTGAGTATTCAGTCGGCTATATAAGACCGAATCAGCCGGAGAATTTCATTTATCTTCAGTAGTTTCTATTCGTTTGTATTTTGTATTTACTTACGATCAAAAATGGACGAAAACAGCCACTGAATTACAACAGTAATAAAAACAGGAATAAACATTGAAAAATAATGTAAGACTAACATTTTGCGACATTGAAAAAAAATTAACAATAAAACAAAATCTAAGACAAATAAATCACTTTTGGAAACCGTTGATGCGTTGTTGTCGTTGTTTGACATCTTCGAATGCTTCAAATCCGCCCTCAGTGCGACATCGGCTTATCATACCAGATTCGATCCTTTACTGCAAAACACTTTCCAGGTGGTTTTGAATTTTAGTATGGACATTTCTCTGAAAGTTTTAATATCTCAGCTGTTCTAGTCAATCAAAGTAGAGACAATGTATTTTCAGTCGTGAGTGAAATTTGTATGAACCGGAGGAAATATTATACGGATTTTGCAAGGGATTTTCCATTCTCGCATCGGATGAAATTATTATTGTAAAAGTTTCATCTTAGATTTGATGGATGGAGGTCGTTCGAGGCTACAAAAATCGTATGTGTCTTCCGGTTTGTACGACGTGGCCATACCTTGTCTCAACTGTGATTGTAATATGACTCATCTAGCCGCTACTTATTTTAATTGAAATGACGTCACTCATCGTTCAAACTATTTCCTTCGTGGCGTTTTCATTCACATTCATCAACTAAAACGAAAATTTCGGAAATCGTTCACAAGAAAAAAAAACTCTTTGAGAATCAAGTTCAATCAATGCTCTCCAGGCAAAAGTGTAATCGTAGTCAGCTGTCAAAAATAGAGTACTGTTTTGCATGAAATTTTATCCCCATTCTTTTTACAATGCAAAACATTTGTATGGTACACTGTCCAGTTTCAGTACTCTATTTAGAGGACCACTCACATGTCTGGAGAGCATTGGCTCAATGCAAATTCATGCAAGCATGCCAGCTATATCTTCATTCGTTAAATTGGATTAAAGTTGCACTGAATCTACCCGTTTCTGTGGTGCGTTGAAATTATCGAAGCTAGAAATCTTGCAATTGAACTCTTTCTATGTTGAATGTAAGAATAAGAATAAATGCAAAGGTAAAGACGACCTCAACCGGTATTCGTCTTAGATTGAAAACGACATTATAATTCAACCCGTCAAACACTATAGTCTTGTTCTCAAGTTGAGTGTTAGGATGTCACGAATAAGAAGCTAGCAGAAAAGCTTAATACAAGTGAAGAAAGTGATAAATCAAAACGAGGATCACGAATCAATTCACCGAAATAACCGACTTACATGAAAAAGAACTGTTCATCGTGTCATAGCACTATAGCTTCAAGCAACAACACTGGTGTGTGAGATGTCAAATTTGGAGTCATTTTTACGCATACATCGATACAAAATTCGTGTGGTGTGCTTTAACTGGCACAAAGAAAACATGCATCCTGTCTGTATGAAAGAAACGCAGAGTCTATTACGGTTACAGTAGACTCCAAATATTTTCTTTGTTAGGGATTGAAGCTAGAGTGATATGACAAAAATAATTCATTTATCAATCGTTGAGTAGCCGTAATTTATTTTAAAATGAGAAATACATTTTGCAAGAATTTTTGTAATAAAAAAGAAAGAAACAAATTGACAAAGTGTTAGAAACGCTGTAGCTTCAGTTCCAGCATAGCGCTGTTTACTAGCATGATCGTTAAAAATTTTTGAAGGCATGTAATCAAAATAGGCATTGTATTTTTGTCGTACGCACACATGAAAATTTGGAGGTTTTTTGGCGTTCAAATAAGAGTGTTCATGCTAGTAACCAGTGCCATTTTCCGGTCAAACATTTTTGTATGCAATATTACAGTTTAATTCTACGCCTTAGGTATTCATCATGTTACTGGTTTGTGTCAAGTGGATTGTGTTACCGCCAAAATTACATTAATTGCATCGCCCGGATAACCAGAACTTGGCTGTTTTTGTTTGTGATTTACTGAGTGTATTCCCTTCAGTGTTTATACATAGTAATCCATGACGATGTTCCGTGACTAACAAACTTTAAACAAAAATATCTGCAAAGTGGATCACCAGTGGATCCGTGAAGGTTGCTCTAAGAAAAGTCACACCGATTCCAAGCTATTTCAAGACCCAATCATGAGACAGGTCATGGAATTAGCCATATGTACTGTGGTCTCAACCATTCCTTACAGAATCTTAGATACATAGGCAAAAGTGCATTTGTTCTCTCACAACAGAATAAAATCTTGATTTCGCTTATTGAAAAGGTTAAAATATTTGATATGAAAAAACCATCGATGTAAGAATACCTCGATATGCAATGTCAAACAGCAGCTTTGAAAAAAAAACTCCTTGGATGTGTGAGTGATATTCATGTTCAGATAACCAACGAAACCGTTCAAATTTTGGCGCCATACGACTCTTGAGTGTTCAACATTGATAATAAAATACTCTTTCAGAGGTTATGGCGGTTATGGTTTAACACTATGTAAACCCAGCGATTCGTCCATGACCCATGCAGTGGTTCTAAAACGTCAACTGTCATCACAATAATATCGTGTGTGTGTACGATAGATAATTTTTATAATTCATCAAGAATTTGTTTTCTTTTTTAGTTTAATTTGTGATTTCCATTATTCATTTCTTGCTTAGATTAAAATGGGTAAGTCAAATGATCAATTTCTTGAAAAATTCCGAGTAACTGATGCAAACAAATATCAAATTAGTGAATAAGAACTCCTCGAAAAACGGTGAACATATCACTGTTATTAATCAAAACCATGTCGACCATCGTCCCAACAAAATGTGTGTTCATGGGCCAGCACTGCTGTTTAAAAAGACTTTCGACAACGGCACTGCGCCCATTGAATTTTACGGTTGTTCAGCCTATCGCAATCCAAAAGAATGTCCCATTTTAACGGACGAGCAAGTTGTTCTGAACAGAGCTCACCTTCAAGCGCAATCTAAGTCGACTCTTGGCTCAGCTGAGGTAAATGCTTTTGTCTTTCATTTTTGTTTTAATGCCAATCAACGAAACACTTAAAATGTTTACCTTAGATCGCCAAAGAGTCTCCGAATAAACGTGCATATTGTCATACGTGTTCTTGCCTATTCACAACTAAAGAAAAGAAAACGCATCACAATCACGACTTCCTAATTGGAATCAGTGACGAACTGTTGGGCCAGCCAACCCGTTTCCTCAGACCACTGTCTCGCGATACTAAAGAGGCGCAATACTTTTTCGCGGACTCAACTTTACAGTGCATTGTGAACATTTTCAAGCAGTTGAACATTAGGTAAGTTGCTGTTGAATTCGATTTTGGGGTTTGTAAAAACAATTTTTCAATGAAAATGATTCGCTTTTCATCAACCGTCTATAGATTTGATTAATGTTGTGCCGTTGATTAGTGTAGGACTCTGCGGAATCAATTGATTCAAATCGGAGTTTCTCTTATGTGAAATACAACGTCTGTTGGTCACACGATAGATTTATCGTTAGACCGAGAAAACTATACTGCTCAGAGAGACTTATCCTTGAACGTAAATTTATGGAGATTGAAATTTGAGTAGGTCGAGATCTATATCATATCCACCAAAGAAATGATAACAGAAGGCTGTTGCTCCGGAATTTATAAGGTTAACGCAGCGCTATCTGTTATCATTTTCCCTACATCCATAGAGATTTGTAAAAGGATTGTGTCATTTTCATTCCCTTGTGAGACATTTAGAATGAAGTGAAAAGTTGAAGGCATAGAAGAGCAAGAAAGGTCAAAACCTTTCTATTTCCTCAACTCATTCTATTGAATGGTCAGTGACATTGAAGTATGTTTATCACTGTCATTACTAAAATTTTAAGGATCACCATGGTGTGTGACTATGGTACTCCAAACTAACTACGTAGCACACTACCTCTGCTCCTAATCATGTGAAGCTCAGTTTCAAATTATCAATGGGATGGGATGCCTTTCCGGCTTTAAATGACATTGAGAATTCTGCATTGTTACGGTTATCAAAATGGACAAGTTATTTTTCGATGAAATTTCCATCAATTTTGATATCGTAATTGCTGGCGCAATTGTAAAGAGAGTAATGTGTTCGGAATGATGCAATTTGTGCCACCTATCACCGAAATTATAGACTAGAACGATTACAGTCAATTGAGATTCTAGATTATCATTAAAATTGCGAAAACGCTATTGTGCCTAAACTAACGATTCGTCAGTGAAATATTTGACTTTGGAAGACATGCAAGCAAAATTGGTTCCGGTTTCATTTTTTGTGTTAATTTTTCAATTCAACGCACCGCATCAAAGTTGGGTAGATGCATGGGTAATTGTACCATTAAAGATGATTGATGTTTCGTTTAAACTTGATCGTTTCCCAATTTAGCGGCCATTCGAAGTTATCCATTCCAATGTTACAGCCGAATCATTTTCGGATCGAATTTTCATTAATGCGTCCATCGACGATCAAATGCGATTGAATATTTACTTTAAAAGTTCCGTTGACGTTTATCCATCTATCAATGTCCGTGTTATGGTGGACTCTGGAAACGGGCTTTATGATTTGGTGTACGTCAACCGAACTGTTGATGTTTGTCGAATATTGAGAGATTCAAAGTATGAGCCATTTTTGCAATTAGTACTGCGAACCTCTCTACATTCAGCCAATTATCCGAAAAAATGTCCAATTGGAAAAGTAATTTTGAATTTGACTTCAGAGTTTAAAATTGGACTCTCAGGCAATATTTCCACGTTGCAGAAACTATTTTATGTGAAAAACTTGGTACCGAATCCAGAAGATTTTCCACCGGTGTTGCCAGAAAAGAAATTCTACTTCGCTATTCGACTACTTTCAAAGAATGGATCTGCCTTAAAACCTTTGGTCGCATACAAAATTTATATTGAAATTAAAAACAAATAAATGATTTCACACTTGCCGATATTAATATGCATTTGCTAAGTCCCATATACGAACGCTAGACACGATACGAAGACCCCTTTCACATAGTTATTCTGAGAAACAGCTACACCTCTTAGGGTATAGAAGAAGTGACCATGGAACGTTCTTTTAAAGTTGTAAAAAAACTGTACAAAGTGGTCAAAAATCTCCAATTCGGATGGTCTTTTTAAATGTCCCATGGAGATGCGGGAAAACACTCTCGATAGGTCTCAACTACAACTTTTATATCGTTAACTATTTACAACAGGTGTTAACGAGACCAATCAGAAAATCTAGGGTTTTTGGAAGACACATTTTTGTGTGCTAGTTTCTATCACCAGAATCTCTGTTGTAAGTAGCCAAAGAAATGAAAGTTATTGTTGACATCTAAATGGGGTTTCCTGTGTTTGCCTGCATCATTCCTTAATTGTTAGAGTTCACAAACAGAGCTCTCGCTAGTGTATACCAAAAATTAAAACTAACGAGACACAGATTACTGAATTCTCCAGCTAGCATAAAACCTGCGGCACTGCGGTCACAATCATTGACGTATATTTGAGATTATTATCGAAAAGTCGTTAAGCTATCCAATCCTATTCTGACTATCATAATTTGTATCGGAGCTTTTGATACATTATATTCAGTTGAATCGTCCAATGTTTGACCCTTGAAAATATGAAGATTAAGTTGATGTTGGTATCTACTATTTTCACATTTGTTTTGATTTTTCGACCCAGTTTTTCGTACAGCATTAAACCTGCACGGATAAATGATTGGAAATTTTTGCATTGATACCTTCGATACATTCGTTAGCGTGTGGGAAAAACCTTTACGTTTCTCGCACACCATCGAGTTTTCTCGCACGCTATCCATAAATAAATAAATCTTGCCGCGACCAGGCTTCAAACGTCCGACACCAAAAGAATTCTGATCATGAAGATCGATGACCTCGGATCGACCTCTACCGCGAGAAAGTACCTTCATACCTACTTTGTTAGAAAAATAACTATTTCGCTGTGTATTCGACTACCAGCTCAACCTGAAGTAAATTTCGAAATTCAAAAACGACTGACGCCTGCTGTAATTCAAAATTAAAGGCTTACACAAGCTACAAGCACCAAACATTCTATGTGCACCGATTTGTTTCGTACGGGTGGCAAATATTCCACGGTATACTATTCCGGAACAGAATTTTTTGTGTGTAATATCAGTGCTAATTACATTGATTCGATCTTAATGATGTTCAATGACGACTATTATATTATTCAACTATGCTCATGGTTCGTTTGGTTCAGTTAACATTTTGTACTCCTCGTTGGTTCCATCAAAAATGTTACGCAGATTCCATGTAGTTTTTCTGCTACTTGCGATGGTCCAATCTTTAACGTCGATAGGAGGACACGTAATAAGTTTCGATTAAAATTTTGTTTCAATCTTTAGCAAACCTGTTTTACTTAGAGGGACTTTCGACTTTACTTTACCAGTGTATCAACGAAATCATTTTCGTCCGAAGTGAAACTGAATTCTACAGTCGATACGGCGGCTGGTACCCTCTCTTTACACGTTAATGTGCTGACAAATATTTTCTCGCCACACTTAATGGCAGTGGGGTACCTCGATTCTGGAAATAATCGTTACGATTTGGGATTGTTCAACCGTACCATAGATTTGTGTATGTTTTGGGAAAATAATCGATACGAGCCATTGCTACAAGTTGCTTTCAAACTGTTAAAAAAGCAAATAAGCAGATTTCTACCACCAAAATGTCCAATCAGGAAGGTAGGGTTGCCACTAATATTTTCGATTTTTAGCATAAAGAAACTGATTTGCATTTTTGTATTGAAGAAATTATATTCCATGACAAATGTTGTCATCAATCCAGACATATTTCCACATTCAATGCCAGAGAAGAAAGCTTTCATTCAATTTACGATGATGTCCAAAGATGATTCTATTTACAAGGATCTTGCACTGCATTCGGGATATATAAGGATCGAAAAGATTCATGGAACTAAGCCATGAGTCCTTTTTCGTCGTATGGATCAACAAGAGGTAGAAAATTAAAATTTTTAATTTTGTTGGAAACCTTTGCGTTTCAAATATAAATTTCTCACCAAAACAATGAAAAGTCGTCTTTGGAGGTGGTTTTTCTATGAAACAAAAAACTGGTGAAAATTCTCAAAATGAAAATAGTTATTTGGATCACAAGGGACGAAAACAAAAAAAACCAACCGTGTGGGACAGTCTTATGAAAGCATTATATAGCATGAAAAGGACGTCAGGTCAATGAACCATCATCTTTTACATGTTTGTCACAACACAATTTTGTGCAACGCATTCAATATTTTTTGCATCACCTTCGAATTTCAACTTCGAATTTTTTTTAGTGAGTTTATGGTTTTCTGCTGCGGAATTCGTTCTATATTAGTGATGCTTTGATAGGGAAATGCGGGGAAGTATGACTATCATAATTCACCTTGTACCTCGTAGCTTACAAGGTCATATTAGACATATAGATGCACTCATCAAATAATTGTCATTTCACTGCCTAATCAGTGAATCAGTCAACATCAACCAATTTGCTTAGGTACTGCTGAAATATTGCGACATCGTTGCTCATTTCCGGCACACTATTTATAAAACGTTGTTCCTAATTTACGCTGAAGGACTTTTTTTATCAAATTCGATTCAAGAAACCTCTCATTCACTAAAAAAGTTTTTTAGCGTGAGTTAGGAAAACAGAAATCTTTTACAGTGTTGCATTAAACTTTCATTATATGACAAAGTCAATGACCTGTCAATTGATGAACACAATAGGCTCGGAATCAGTAGGACTTCTGGTAGAGCAATCTTCATGGAACCTTATCTGGTATACTGGTGAACCGCTTTCGAAAGAAACAAACATGCTCTAAGGATAGGGACAAGGCCATGGATTAATACAGATATTTTACAAGTCTAGGGAACCGAGGCTCAGTTACCGAGCCAAAAAAGCCATTTAGTTCAATTTTGAAACAACGAATTGTGTATAGGGATGCCTAGATCACACCCAAAGAATTTCAACGCTTCGCTGTATGTCGCAGACTGGGTAATTCAACTCTGCGTTAGATGGATAAATCTTTCTAAATTTTGAATTTTCAGCGCACTCATACTACAGCGTTCATTCTGTCGTCGCACTTACATATACGAAGATAGTGAATACATGAAAAGGGCTTACTGGCAGTTAGTTGTAGATACATATTCGACGGTAATTGTTTTTGTCAGTGCACAGTTGAGAGTCAACACCATTCATTGAAAATACAATACCCGAAAACTGCGAGATTAAAGCTGCTTATTGATTTACTATCGTTTAGTGTTTGCGACAAACTTTACTTCAGTTAGCTACAGGTACAGGGTCATCTAGAACTGCTATCGTTTGTTGTCGCTGTCGACAGGAAATAAATGACCGTATTTAAATTCACAAAAGTTGTTAACCACTGGGCACACATTGGTCTTTTGAAAGGAAGTGAATACATTTTCATTGAAATGGAATAAATTAAAATTCTAACCAACTTCATTTGTCTAGCAAAATTATTTGCATTGGAGCACCACGTCTTCACGAATATTTGAAAGTCAATTACGATTCACTTCAAATCAACAGCATAGTTTTAGACATCGATTCGCGACTCAAAATATTTTTCGAAAAGGACGACGAATATTTTGAGTACAACATGTTGAACGATTACTATTTCGATGGACCCGACAAACGAGCTGCTTTTGAGGAATTCATGAAAGAAACTGAGTAAATTTTGACTGAGAATATTTTCTCAAATGGAAAGTCATTTTACGCTTCAAATATTTTCTTTTCCAGCAATTCCAAGACGTGTCTATTCACAGACCCTCCATTTGCATGCCGAACGGAACCGTTATCACTCACCTTGAAAACAATTGCTCTCAACTACAAAAAGGTGAATTCAATCTACCACATCCTACCGATTTTCTGGGTTTTTCCATACTTCATGGAGAACTACATACAAAATGTAATGCCCGAGATGAATATGGTGGACTACATGGTCAATTATACAAACCATAAATTATATCACGACGGTTCAACTGGTCGGAAAGGTGGATCACCAATCAGAATTTTCACAAATGTGCCATTAAATTCGGTTCAATTGCCCGCATCTGAGGGCTACACATACTGTAAGCCGTGCGCCAAATTTACATTTAAGGAAAATGTACATTGTCGAAAATGTGTTGAATGCCCGTCGAAGAATGGCGACAAATATGTCCATTGCGAATTGTGTGCGGTATGCGTTAAACCGTCTTACAAACATTGTAGAAAGTGTGATCGTTGTACGCAGGTAGCGAATCATGACTGCGAGACATATCAACGGAACATTAGTTGCTGGATATGCCTGACCAAAGGGCACAATGAAGTGAACTGCAATAATTGGGCAAAGTTTAGTGCGAAATTGTCGAAGATCAAAGCAAAGTCGTTGAAGATATCGAAGAAAATTTGTTTGCTCTGTAACAAGGCTGGACATAACGAACGGAATTGTACGAAACGCGGGTTATTGTTGAAGGAAAGGAAGTTTTTGGATGAGATTTGTAATATTTTTACCAATAAAAAGTGAGAATTGTTGTTACAATTAATCACCAAGAAAATAATTTCGTTTTTTCAACTCCCTACAGCACAACGTAAATTTTTATTCAGCGATTTCTGTCTGGCAACATAATTATCTTCTTCATCTTCTCTCCGATCAATTGCACTTTATTTCACACTGTTCGAAACGGCGACACAGACGCACACATTTTCAAATTATTTCGGTTGAATATTCTTAACCTAAACGGCTAAATTAACTCAAAATTTGCCTCGTCCTCTTGCGAAAAGTCCATGATGAGAATGAAATGTATTTAGAACCAAACTTCCTTTGCTATGGCGTATTCATTTAACAATTTTTGCATTATTGTGATGTCCCAATCTGAAATGTTCGAGTCAAATTCTTAGCATTTCTTACTGGAAAGCAATCATTCAACTGGCGGTGAATTTCGGTGATATCCTTCTAACGACACTGGACACAGATCAATTGTCTGATCTTTGAAAATGAATACTATTGTCGGGACGAAGGGACGAAACCAATGACATTAGAAAGATAGACCGGTAGTTTATACATTGAAATGTGGAGCAAAAGTTCAGCATAATATTAATGGG
>JANTFA010061782.1:0-14880 GCA_026413405.1 Phytosciara flavipes | reverse complement strand
TGAAGATGTTGCCCAATAAATAATAAAATGTTTTGACAGTAAAGGGTGCCGAAATGGTTATACGTTAGACAGTTTGGAACTTAATGGTTGTGCAAAAAAGGAGAATGAATAGCATGCAGCAAATTAGATCAGTAGAATCAGTTCTATGGTTCAATTGATTTTTACCGAATATTTTTACGGCTTCGACTTTTATAGTCCATAAATTCAAAAGTTTTTGTTAATTGTGGTCGAACCAACTGCATGCCGAAAAAAAATGGGAAAGTTGGGCAGTTTTCATTGAAATTGATTTTTGTTTTATTCCAATTGTTAGGATCTATTTGACTTGTAGTTTCAACAGGCCACCATGTCGAATAGGTTATGGGCCCAGGATGCTCAATTTGTGACGCTAGTTCGTTAGAGAGAGAGACGGTGTCAATAACACTCACTGCAATTAATTAAAACTCAGATTATCGTAACGCAGGCTAATTCTTACTAGTTAATTGAATCAAGAAACTAAAAAAAAGGCTCGTTGGATCAGGAGAAGGATTTTCGTGGTAACGACGCAAACAGTTACGTTAGGCTTTAGCTTCTGCAAAAATGAAGACGCTATAGGGTGGTGGCAAAGTAGTAGTCACATCTAGAGTCGGGAGTCGGTAGACGCATTGTAAATGCTAATCAAACCGTAAGTCGGTGGGCAACGGTTCAGTATTCAAGTCGAATGCCAATATGGATTGGAAAAATGAACATGGCGGTCAAGTCAACCGGGCGATGACTTTGTTTGAGGAACTAGCCGCACAGTCTACAATCTCACAAAGAACTGGATGGGCGGTTCAAAAGATCGAATAAGTACAAATGAAATGGTACAAAGTCGGTGTGGTATTAGGTTGATGAGGTCGCTGTAAAGAGGTCACCAATGGAAATTGACACAGGAAGAAATGCGGGTGATGATGGTCAAAAATTTGGTGGAAAGGTCGGTAGTTGAATGTGGTCATAGCAGTCAGGTTTTGACAATGCATCGATTAAGTGGGAGTATAGATTGGGCAGTTTTATCTTTGTGAAGTGGTCACATAGTCGTCTCGTTAAAATGAGGCGAGTCGTCTCGTCGAAATGAGGTGCTGCTTGGTGGCATGCTATTGTCTGGACGCTCTGTTATGTCATTCATGAACTGAAGTTACAGGCATTGTCCCATTAAAGGCTTGAAAACGATTCTTGTATCGTGGGGAACAGATTTCTCACCTGGAGTGGTTCTTGAAGAGTGTAGGGTGAACAGATTTGATGATGACTGAGGGAAGAACAAAGGGTTGTAACGACTTGTGTTCTATGGCTAGCAATAGCCACCTCAAACTGATACATCTATAAAAGTGCGAATGTTGAATTGTACACTTGATGCAATTCTGTGGGAGTAGTCTTACTCATAGAGGCTCGTTTACAAATTACGCACGCACCACATTCGAAATTTTAGGGAGCAGCGGTCAAATCTAATAATCGATACCTCTGGTGATAGAATCAAGTCAACACTCTGTACCATTCATTGTGTACTCTTTACGTTACACTGTAACTGTTTGAAATTGAGGCGTTACACTCTTCTTGTTACAGTGTGAGACGTTTGATGGTTTGTACAACAGCCAAACCATTCAAACATTCAATATTGTTTTTACCATCTCAACTTGTCAAGAAGAATGGGTTAATTTTCATCTTGGGCATGACCAGTTTGCACCTAAAGTTCAGTCTATCAGTGTTTTCAACCATCCGAAAACGAAAAAAAGCGAATTTCAATTTCAATTGCAAAGAAAGGGAAAAAACGCAATAATTTACCAGTCAACAGCAACAACAACAACGGTGATTACTCTATCATTTTCATTTTCATCATCATCATCAACATATCAAAACGTAAAAAATTCCACGGTATTTAACATGGAATGGAAATAGGGCTGAACCAATTTAAAATTTCCCTCTCTCAATAGCAATTTTTCTATTTTATACGTTCTCAATGATTTAAAAATCATTTAAAATTTCATCTGCCGTTTACATTCAACAACCAATTAAAACTGGACGAAATGAAAAACTGAAAGATACACCGCGGAGTTTGTCAGTATTTTTTTGCTGCTGCTTTTTTTTGGTTCATGGAAAATAGACTTGGGTGTATGTCACTTCATCAAAACGTTAACAAACTGGTTCAACGCAACAACAACAACAACAACAAAAAGTTGTCGCCTTATTAAACAGTGAATGGTTAGTAGTAGCTGCATTATGTGAAGCAATTTTTCGGAGCTGGGGATTTGATTGAAATGGGGCAATTAAGTGCGTTCGGCAGTTTATATGAATCGCTCACATTTCTAGTACCCAACGCTGCGATTGTGAAGATAATTTTGCGTTTCTTTTCAAATTTCGAGCGGGCTTACATCTTCCTCACAACGGTTCGTTCGAAATTCTGGACGGGAAAATCCTATAAATGATTTGACTAACGGTGTCAATTAGGACAGACGATCATTTAATGATGATTCACAACGCTTGTATGCCATGTGTATTAATAGACTTGTATAACTTACAGATTGAATGTGCCACATTATATAACTTGGCCGGTTAATTTACTCAATATTGAATTGTTGCATAATGCACATTACGTGAATCGAATATCGGACTGTATTTTGGTGAATGCAGAGCGACATTAATATATTGCAGAACCCTTGCAGATATCGAACATGTAATTTGCTTTTATGTAAACGGAAATCATGTAGCGTAAAAGGCTGATATGAGATGACAATGTGCAAATTCATTTGTCGAACGGGCTCTTGTAGAATTTTCGGGACGAATGATGGAAATGTTGCTTAATGTTTGAAAACCTGTTGATGGCAGCCAAAAGACGAGATTTATAATGCAGACATTTGAATCATTTGTGCCATTGAAATGTAAGGTAGACATTTTGTTGCCGTGAATAGATTTTAATCGCTACCATAATAGCGATGTCTGATCTGATCTTCAGTTTGACACTAAATAGCCTATTGAAATTGAATACCATTATCGGATCCTGACTTAGAGTGTGTCTCTTACGAAGTATGATAGTCTTATGCTTTCAGTCGTACGAGTGCAACACGTCGAATTCGAATCATTGAGTAAGCGCAAATCTTATGTGGTCACCCCAAGATGCCAAATCAGCAAAAAAGAAATGGGTGTAAACCACTTGTATCTCTTGTCATATTTTCCCGCGCAGATGTCAAATTCAAAAGTTTTAGACAGAAAATGTTTGTGGCTTGCACCCACATAGCGTATCTCCATTCAGTTGAGGTTTCTCGCATAAATCACCGGTAGTATTGCTCGCAGACTACGAATCATAGTTGATTATGCAAATGAAAGGTATTGACTGCACCAATCCAGAAAAAAGTTTGCCAAAATCGGATCTTGGGTTCGGAAGTTAGAGTCCATAGAGTGAGCCTCAGTTGAGCTACTCGACCGTACAGTGAAGGTACAGTTTCTTGCCGATATCTCGAGTAAATTTCATTCGATTTTCGTAAATTTTTTTCTTGTTTGAAAGGTAATGTCGGCCGTAAAGCTCCAATACTGTTTTTGGAGACCTAAGAAAATGGCAGCCAGTCACCATTTTGAGCTTTAGTATTTCTTGACCACTCTAGGAGTTCACCTTATTTTGGTGGACTCTTTTCAATGGAATGATTGAGAGATGCAGCGTTGCAGAGTAGTTTTGATATGTTTCATGGAAAACTAGCTGTAGGTCGTACACTACTCGTACGAGTCCTTCTTTTGTTTTTGCCTATTATCGAATTTTTTCGTTAAAAAAATCTTACTCTTTCACTGCTACAGCAGTATGTGGTGTAGTGATAGATCTGTACGCTCAGTTCCTTTTAGAAAAACCATTGTCGAAAACTTGAACATTCATCAAAATGTTTCAATCGTTTTAACATTCTTTCAGTCATTTACTGACAACAGGCGAGGACGAACTGAGTATCTGTCGTTGTTCGAAATCTCCTCGACAAGTCCAATATGTCCTAGTCATCTGCCTCTCTTTGGACGATTCTGATTGAATGCAGTAAATCACACAAACATCGAAATTTGTGATGCGTAGCGAAAAGGAATTTGTACACAGAAAGTTCAGACACAACACTGACGAAGGTGGTTCTCTTGCTTAAAATTTCCGAATATCATTTTCACAAAGACTGGGTGAATCAATCCGCAACCAGTTGATATTGTCATAACCACTTTCCCTACGAAAAATCGAATAGAAAACCTTTGCATTCGAAATTCCCACGTATACCAAAATTATGAACATTTCTCATGGCATGACAATCAAAAGGAATGTTCAAAAGAATATCTTCTATTTTAGGCACGCGTCATTAATTATTTCGAACCCTTTTGTTGAACAAATAACTGAATGATGTGCGCAGAGCATTTTTTCTTCTCTATCTAAATATTTGAAAAAACACCAACAACAACAACAACAACAAAAACCGGAGCATTTTGATATCAGAATAAATTATGACTTCAATCAAGTGTATTATATAAGTGAAATATGGAGAGAGATAGAGGAGAAAAAAAGGTTTGCTTTAAAGGGCCAATCGTGACACGATTTTATGTTAGATACGAAAAATAAATCTTTGCTTTTGAGATTAATCTTTCCAAATCTTCCTTTTGTGCTTTATATCGTTCAGCATCAGCAGAGAACACTCTTTTTTGATATAATTAAAATGTTAACGAACAAAGGTTATTGCATCCAATTCCATCTCGAAACAAGTGATAGATTGCTCAAGTATTTGATGTATCGGTTACAGGTAAACTGACCAAGTCATTTGTGTTTTTAATTTACAGCAATTTGTCTTTGTCATCGTTTGAATATTTGAAAGATTTGGCGATTTCAGAACAAGAGGATCTGAAATATTCTTTCCATCTAGTTGCAAATTCAGATTGTTTTTCTTGAGTGAATGGGGGAATCCACATCAATAAAGGAAGCAACAATTTTGAAGTTTTTGAATTTCCGCTGATGGCATGGTTGATACAGGGCTCGGTTTCCTGAATCCAGAGTACGAAAAACGACTCTGTTGGATTCTGCAGCAGCCAATTTAGGCAAAATAAAAGTGATGTTGTTTGTGCATCCGGTCAGCTGGGCAGGGTGAGCTCAACACACACCTCATCGGCCTTCACCGCTAAATTTTATTATCGAGAAAAATTAGCATTCGTCAACCATTTCCGTCGAGTATGTTCGATGAAACCACACGAAACAGTTTTACTTTACTAGTGAGGTAATGTGGCCCTTACCCTTTCCCTCACTCGTAAAGTAAAATGCCATACTTTACACGTGAAATATCTCGTATCACGATGAGTAGATTATATTAGCCACAGTTCTTGGGAGTTATTATTGTTATGAATGTTGATTGCAGATGGCGTTGTGCATAGTCTTAGAAATCCACGTAAACGGGCATTTCGTATTTACGTAATATCGTGATTCTCATGGATTCTCTTGGACGATACAAGCGGTGAAAACTGAAATTATGTGAATGTGTCTAGATGTTTCCTGAAGACAATAGACCTAATGCCCATATTCGGAAGTACCGTCCAAGATGAGTTACCCGAAATTACGTAAATACGAAATGCTCATTTACGTACGTAATTTAATAGGGTGGTCAAGGCTTTCGATCGCAGATGTCGTAGTACACAGTTTTAGAACTTTACGTGCTTCGTGCTACGTGTTTTCGTATTTACCGAGCACGTAAAAGCACAGTACGCAACTGCTTCCAAACTGTTGTGGTGACTTGTGGGAAAACATCGTTCGCCTTCGGGGCTCTGGATGAAGGATTAGAATAAAGTGGGTGAGACCAATGGGCCTGTTGTGCAGTGCACAATGTGCACTCCACGGTATTCAGTATCTGTTGGTATTGTTGATATACCCGAGTACATATTTGGGATGCATACTTCGAATGGAATCATACCTGATAATGTAGTTGCCTAAACATTTTTCACGGCTTTTAATGAACGCCGGACATTGGCATAGACAATGTTCCACTGTTTCTGCGTCCCTGCATCTATCGCAATCTGGCGAGATTTTTACACCTATCAATTTCAGACGATGGTTTAAGTTGCAGTGACTCGTGACTAATGTCAGTGAGTCTCTCAATAGCGAGAGAACGTATTTAGATGGATGTAACTCCTCTACTTGTCAAAATAAGGATTCGGTAACATGATGAGATCGGTACTGGCTTTTGTACGAGCCCTGTTTGAATCACTGGTCCAGTTATTTCCATGAACTCATTTCAAACACCCGTTTGGTGTTTTAAAATAACTTTCACTGACCCCAAATTCATTCAGTTTACATTATGCACTTTAGAATTCTCAAACATCAACACCTTTTATTCGGGGCATTTATATTTGTTTTCAAGACAATACTTCCTGCCTGAGATGCACACAGCGAAAACCAAACAAAACCATTTCGAATGGGCTGTTGTTCTAAGAATTTCACTGCCTGTGTTGAGTCTTCCTTATGTGGAATTTCATCGAATTTTTCCATTCAGTTATAAAGGAAAATGTTAGTCACTGAAAATGGGGACATTCTTTGTCGAGCAGCAAAAAACAGAATGTTGAGTTGTTGAACAACCATAACCTCACTGGCTTCGTTCAGACGTCTTTTACGAACAGCCTCTAAACAAAAGATTTCAAAGAAATTTTTCATTGCACGTTCGGAAAGTCAGTTGTATTGTTCTACCGTCTTGTGGATGCATGAACGAGATCTTCTTAGTATAATAACAAGTAGCAGCCCATTCTCACCGTAATTATTTAATTTGAACTATATACATGATCCAACAATGACCCTGTAATTATCTATTGTAGACCATCCGACGGGTCCGATTTAACCAGATGAAGGCAGAATCAGGAATATAATGCAAACTGTTTCACTTACTTGCTACACACGGCAAAATATCATAACAGTTTTGTGTTGCAGTGAAAGAGATGGAGAGAGAGTGAGTTAAGCAGACGAAGCGTGTAACGAATGGTATAATTACACACTTCGTTCATCTGTTGCGTGATTATGATTACATTCGAAAGTAAACAATCGTTATCCAGGCGCGTGTTATGCTCCAGGCTTTTTTTCTTCTTCTTCTTCATACAAGTGAAGTTTGCATTAAACAATTATTGTAACACCGAAATTACTCTTCAATGAATAGTGTCATGTGTATAAAGAGCGCATCACCAATCAAAGGACAATAGATATGAATGCTGGCTGGTGTTGTGAATGTAATGATGGTATGAGCGGAAGCACCGCTTCGGGGAGGGTTTTGAAATTCAGTTTCTTTATGTTGCATATTACAAAGTCAAAAGTGTTTTGTTTGAAGGTAAATTACATCAGCGGGCTATTAACGTGAATACACTTTCAGCAATCTGCTTAACCTTTACGTATTAAAAGCCTAGAATTTGCCAATGGATATGTGGCAACGTATGTCACTGGGAACGAAAAGGTGAAAACGTGTTAGGATAGAGGGAAGCGAAGTGGAGGCCCAATACGCTTTCACCACCTCCGTCAATAACAACCCTTTTTGTTCCATACACTAACTGTCATTCATTCCGAACCAAACCAAACACAACGTTTTCCTCACTGAGTACTTGAGACGTCTGATTTCGACCGATTAAGACTTTTGTGAGAACTGATTTTACTTGGGAAACCTAATTGCATTTGCAGTCGTCTGTGATTCCCCGCTTAATTTTTCTTCATTTAGTTGACATGTCCCAAGAAGTGCGTCACCTCTCGAACATAACAACAAACTTGAACGAGTCATCTAAGAACTAAAAGTGACTGGAACGAAAATTTACGTCACTGGGGACGACATGAGAATGAAAAGGCGATTAGTAAATCACTCTTTTTGATTAACAAGCGATCAACCAGTGTTTTGAAAGGTCAACGTAAGTCAGTTACTAATCCTGATTTTTCAGTGAATGCTAGCCAACCATGCTGGCTAATCACGGTTAACCAACGGTTTAATTTTTGGTTAATAAAAGTAGGTGCTGTCCATAAATGACGTCCACCGTTTTCCAGGATTTTTAGAACCCCATTCCCCCTTCGTCCACCATTTTCCAATACATTTAACATGGCGTGTCCACTTGGGCCAGATCCCCGTCCCCCCATCACGCTGAACGTCATTTATGAACAGGTTCCAATTTACCTCTCGTGAAAAGATGAGAGAAAAATTTGTTGTTTAGGCTCTTTCTCTCTCTCTAGTGAGAGAATGGACTCTTTCGGTCCGTCTGAATGAAAAATGAGAATTCAACCCCCCAAATATGGGTCCAATATGGATCTATCATCTAGACCGAATTCCTTCAGTGTGATACCACAAGTCATACAAAATAAATGGTTTGTCTTACCTCTTCCGCTGCGACCAACGAATCGTAAGTCATTGAATTTTGCTACATGATTCTTCATCACCGCCGAACAGTTTCGCAGTTCAGCACTCCAATTTTCATCGTTTCCAGCCTTTATCGTTACCATTGTCCCGTCACCAACTTCGGCCAATGACACAACCTTAAATGCTACTGGAAGCGTTTTGTTAGATCGCCAATGGTTCGGTAGTGCTGAGCACAAAAAATATGGACTGCCCGTTCGTACTGGATGAATATGAAAAGAGAAAGAAAGCATCACCGTTACAGATCTTGTTAAAATGTAAAATAATAAAACTTTGGCATTATTTTTGTTCGATGAATTTTTTCTTATTTTTTGTGTCCATACTTTAAACAGGACGCGTGTGAATTTTTCACCGAAGCCAACATAATTTTTGTGTTAAAACAAAAAGTAGAGCTGAAAATCGGTATATCAGATGTCAGACGACAAGGTGCATCGTATCATGAATTTGACGCTGATCTGATTTTTGATATTTTTTTTCTGTCGTATTATTCGTTAATGTGAAATGAATCCATACATAAGTTTAGCTGCAGAAAAATTGATATAACGGAAAAAAATGTTGTAACGAGAACCAAAAAAAAAAAAACGAAAATTTTTCGCCTTAATTTTTATGATGAGATCGTCGTCGTGCTTTTGTCAATTTAATTTGTCAGGTGATTAGATCCCTTGTAAAATGAATATTATCATTTTACGACAGAATGCATAGAGTGTTCGATTTCGATCACCGTTGAGTCTTGTGTCCCATATAGAAATTGCAGAAAAGAAATTGGAATTCATTTCAGAGCCGTTGCAATTCATATACCTTAACGACGACTAAGGAAAATCCTCAACAAAATTATGAGGGTTCACGCTAGAATAAACTAAACCAGGCAGTTCCGAATGTGAAACACCAACTATACCAGAGAGTCCCTCAAAAACCTACCATTAGATCAAAAGTAATGTTCTTGAAATGATACCAGATCATCATTTGAATGTCCAGAATCGATGGGCCCTTCCGGCGTTATTACTTAACCTATTTGCAAATTAACTGTTTCGAACAATTCGACCATAAATCAAGTCTCAAGGAAGAACTAGGACATGAACTGAACACTTTTCCCATTTCCGGTGTGACCAGCCAATTGAGATACAAATCATTTCCCTGCGTGCTTTGATTGAACTCATCAGCAGATTTGTCCACTTCCTTTAGATTTTGATTTACCATAAAATCAAAAATTACACAGACTGGACATATCAATTAGGGTCCATTCATACAGTGAGCAGAGCATGCTAAAAACGATTAATAATACACATCCCCCCGCTGCCAGTCATATTTACATAAATTAGGGTATTTTGAGCTGTTATTTGTATGTTTGAACCAAAATTGGCTCTTGGTTTGATAAGCAAAATAATTACAATTCACATGCAGTACAGAGATTGTCTTTGCTTTTTAGATGATTTTACAATGGCGAGTACCATCATTACGGGAAAACCACCTTACACAACAGTTTTTTTTTCACCTAGAACTTCGACAGCGCATAAAAGTTGATTCAACATAATATTTTTTGGAAAAAACCAATCTGAGTCAGAGGCAATACTATATGCGACATTCCACGTTAAGTGAGATATTTTGAAAGAACTAGCCTTCATCAATACGCATATTTTGTGCCACATACGTTAAAAACTCGCGTAGTTATGATCAAAGTTCGATTAGCGGAAAACCAGAATATCAGTTGCGAGTTTTGGAACTAATCACGTTACATGGGGCTAAAAATACGCGTATTCTACAGCTTCCCGGGAGAAATAATTTTGTCGAAAAAGGTTGTCATTTGCCCGAGTTATTCCATTAAGTCACAAAAAGTCAGTTTTGCCGACTCACCAACATGCTAGATGTGATTCGGCATCTAAGTTGAGACCATCAATTTTAAAGTGATTATCGAAGAGGAAACTACTTCCAAACACATTGTGAACTGACTTTCTGACTTTGTATGAAGTTTTAAGAGTAATGACATTGAGCTACCCGTGGCTTTGTATGGTGACTTCAGAGCACTTATTACCTGACTTTCAGTGATAGTTTCCTCGTGGCGGCCATGGAATTTCCCATGCGGGAAGAAGCTTGAATATCATCTCTCTTTCTCTATTAGCATATTTAGTACAAAGAATTAATTTAATAAAAATTTCAAGTTTAGTACAGTTTACACAATCACTGAGATGGTGCTACAATTATTATGAGAATGTTTTCTTATTCCTTTCAGTCTAATCTGTTGATTGGTAACAATTCTCAGAAACTTTTTTAAACAGAAACCACTGATACAATTGGTGGAAACCGTTATGTCTCGTAAACTTAGTGTCGATATTTCGTGAAAGTTTTGTTCAGAAAATTTTCCGAACAAAGGATTCGCCAGTTTTCTTTCGTCTGACTTATACCATAATGGTTTACCCCTAACGTATAGTACAAATGCTACATGTTGAATGAACAGATTGACGTATTACATCGAACATATCATCCGGAATACAATTAGAAACTTCGTTTTAAACATAATTTTGGAAGCACCTCCTTGAATTAATTAACGTAACTGTCTGATAGCGACGTGAAAGAGGCCTAATTCTAGTTTTTCTTCTGTTTCCGCTGCACCAACTTATGAAATACAGTGAAATTGACTGAGTGAATTTCTTCATTTGGAATTTGAGAAATTTTGTTTCTCTTCTTGTGACAAAAACTGTCAAATTTCATCGATACCGAATGAACCAAAATTGAATTCAAATTTTTGCAGCTTAGAATTTACAAAATGGCCTCGAAAATGAAGCATGATGAACTATATAGTACCGTGATTAAACATTCCCACAAATCCACAGTCTATAATGGGCTCGGGCAATAATGACGTCCACATAAGAAAGGGGAGTAGGGTTCGAGGAAAACGAGGTAAGCTATGTTGTAGGTATAGGAAATGTGTGGACAAATGGGGGAGCGGTCAAAAATCTGGAAAGTCATGTGAGCGTTATTATTGCACGAGCCATATGAGGAAAAATTTGAAAGGCAGGTGGACTAAATTAAAGAAAGTAGCCTCTAGGGAAAATAAAAGAATGGGATGTGGGATGCTACTGGTTCAACCTTAGCGGAATTTTCTGAATTTAATGCTGTGACAATTATTCACTGAGTACACATAGCGACGCGGAAGATGTCTAATTAGTTTTCTGTTTTTCATTAAATTGGGCCTATTTCGCGTCACTATGTAAGCGTTCACTAACTGTTGAACAGATACATCAGTGCGTATGAGATGGTCTTTTTGTTGATTTCGGAAGTTACATTCGTCTGAACAAGAAATTAGGCTAAAGACATTCAAACTAGCCCGGCTTCTTTTCGAGTCCTTCGAATTATTTTCTTATGACGTCATCCTTTGTAAGAAGACGGAGATGGATATGATGGAGATGATGTTAAAGTCTAAATCCAAATAAACTTTTCCAGCAGCAAAACTTATCGTCCAAAACCATCTGCCATACTTCTAACTCCGATGAATTGCATATCCAAACACTACATTTACCTCCATCTAATACTAAGAAAAATGTTGTCTACGCTTGATCCGCACATGTGGGTGACTTTTATTGTTGTTATTATCGTTGAACTACCTACTTGTTGAATAATTTCCTTATAAATAGCCGCGTCATCGTCAGCGTTTTTTATCTCAAAATTTTTCCAATTAACGTATATCGACGTTAAACGAGAATCATTTTCGGTGTGTTTATGAAATTTGGTAAATATTTCAGTGACGTTTGCTATTTTCCCCAGTGACGAGCCGAGTTTCGGAAATGTACCTTCGAGGCCAAGTTGTGTCACTGTATTTGATGAATCCATTTTAGTGGATACACTAAATACAATTCGGAATGTTACGAGGAATAGTGTGATGTCAGAAAAATTCCATTCCATTTGCGACAAACGAAATAGCCGAAATTAATGTCATCAAAATGTCAATCGAACAGGTATATTCCCGCCAGATATTATCGAGGCTCTTTGATTCTGCATCGAAACGCACTCAAAGCTAAATTAAGCAAAGGTAAATCATTAATGATTCTGGTTGGAAATGACACAAATTTAACTATTTTGTAGCTTTTTAAGTGTTGTCATAGAATTTACCACCCGCTTCACATAACAATCGTGTTTTGTTTACTAGATCGCAAGTTAAACAAGAAAAATTTTATTACCAGAAAAACTTTAGGTACAGCTACAGTCATCTGTTCCGACAACAGTATGACAAACATAGCCAACTATTTCCGAGGGGTCACCGATTTCAGAATAATCCCTGGAAGCGGGTGACTCCTCGACTATTTCTGGCTAGCGTACTTTAAAAAAACTTAACAGACACATACGAGTACGAGTTAATTGAAGTTTGTTTCTTCGCCGTTATGGTAGAATTGTTGTTTGTTTATCTTGGATGTAGCGGCGTAATATTACCGCTACATCCAAGATAAACAAACAACAATACGAGTACGAGGGTCTAATATTTTCACTCTAACGTTTGTAACACAGTGAATTCAAATCACTGAGCAAGAGCAAATCTTCCATGGTCCTCTAATGCCAAATCACAAATAAAACAATTTCTGTCCCTCTGTAAACAGGATAATTCGAATAAAACGAACCCAATCTTGGTGTGACATTTCTTGCCCCGTTTTGTGTTCACAAGTGTCACTTTAAGTTCGAAGATGAGTAAAATCGGTCGAGCCGATCAAGAGATATCATCGAATCAGAAAGTTTGCGGAAATTGGATCACGGGCTCGGAAGTTAGAGTCTTTAGAGTGATTTTAAGTCGATATCTCAAGTAAGTTTCATCCGATTCACATTTGAGAGGTAAAGCAGTAAAAGTACACGCATCTATGGGATAATTTGGTTATCCACGAAGGAGAAGCTTGCATATCGAGTCGAAGGCGAGTGTTATGATCCCCTGAGTGTATAACCAAATTAGCCCCTAGAAACGTAAGTATTTTACTCAACACAATTTGCTGAGAAACGTAACGTCCGACTTGTCTCCCTAGGGAAACACTGCGTTTAGTAAAACTATTTTCGATGATCTTATTTTCGATTTTAGTTTTTTCGAAAAATGTTTCGAGTAAATCTCACCTGATTTTGGTGAATTTTTTTCCAGAGTTCAATTTTCAAATCAGACTTCGAACGGGACTTCCAATATTGCTATTTATTTATTTATTCGAATGACTGGATATTCCTTTGACAATTCAAAAAAAAAGTTTCAAATTTCAAAGTTCGACACTCAAATTCTCTAACTAACTAATTGCGTCGTCAGTTGTTTCGTGTATGTCAAGGAGGCATCCGTTGCTATAAGCAATATCAATGGGATGAGTTTTTGAGATTCGAAAGACGCAGTGTTGCAGAGAAGTTTTAAGATGAATGTCTTTTATGGACAACTAGCTATTTCTTGTACACTGCTCGTACGAGTCCATTCCTAATTTTAGAAGTTTTTTTTGTAGAAGACAGTTGCTAACTAAATAAAGCGAGCGATACATCAACTTGTTGACAAAGGCATGTCCCAGAATGACGTAGACAAAGACGAAAGAATTGACGACTGATGGATCTAGAATCTCTCAGGGTATCATTCAGACTTTCAGACTTCTTTCGTAGGTGCAGTGCAGATGTCAAATTCAAATTACGTCACGCTTTTCAGTGCTGTCATCAGATTATAATCACTAACAACTCAACATAAGCATGCACTTTTTTGAGTCAATAGTGTGTCCTACTCCCATTTTGAGAGTGTATTTGGGCGGAGGTAGGTAGAACACATCAATGTCTCGAAAAACTGCATACTTGTCGAGTTATTAGTGATTTGAATCTGATGAAAACACTGAAAAGGTGTGACGTTATTCATGTACGATCCCTTACACACAACTCTAAGCTGAGTTTTTAGCTGCAGGCGTTTTTACAAGCAAGTTCAACGGGTGACAAAGTTAGGACTTTAGTACAACAATTAAACAAAATCGAAACGTAAACATTGGCAGGTTGATCACTCAAATTTTGTGGCTTAAAATTCAGACAATCAATTTAACAACAAAAAAGAAAAACCAAAAACACTCACTCAATTCTCCGGGAAACTCCTGCTGCGCCTCTAAGATCAGTCGTTCCGTCCACCAAAGATCTTGTGATCCTGGCGGTGAACTACTGGAATTACTATTGGGGGGCTCCAACATTCCCCCCTTGCAAATGGACAAACCCCAATCAGTGCCGCCACCACAATTCGCTGACGTGCCACTCGGATATACTGCCGTTGCTCCCGTGGGCAAATGCATTCGAGAGGAATTTTTCGGCGCTATTTTGATATCGTTTATTTACCAGTGCACTTGAAAAAAAAAAACAGTTTCTTGGTCTGTGTTTGTTTACTTTGCACACACTACCGTTTAGGTAGCTTTGAAACCAAATTGCCAACGTAAATTTAGTTTTGAATTTTGATTTGAAAAGTAAAATCCGGTAATGTTGTGACAAGAAATACGAGTTTGTTATTGAATGTTCATCACACTGGTTTTCCCATACA
>JANTFA010061671.1:0-10924 GCA_026413405.1 Phytosciara flavipes | reverse complement strand
CCACGCGATCATTTGCTTATTTCCTGGTTCGGTATCGAGGAAGGTCGACAGAAACTTTATAGCAACCGAATAATTTTTCATGCGTGCATACCCGACGGACAGGAAGAAATAGTAATCTCGATTCCCTTCAGGATGTCCCATGCTTAAATTTTCCATTAGCATGATGCCCTGTTTCGATTGAAATAGAAATGAAATTGAGTCAACCATGTTGGTTGTAAAAGTAAAATTTTTGGTTTACCCGTTGTATGTCCGCGGTGTATCGACTTCTGATAAGGGACACTGCATAATCGCAATGGATTTTATGGGTGATATTCTGTTCGGCCGTCGCTTTCACGTAAATTCTTTCAAATTCCTGCAGAAAAAAGAATCAGTTGAGCGGGTAACAAAAAGAAAGGTAGGGAACCCTAAATCAAAATCAAGATATTCAGTAATTGGACTATTGCTTCCAATGTCGACATCAAACGCAATAGTACTTGGTTAACGAAAACAATCATCGAATTTCAACAAGGTAAAACAACATCGAGTGGTCAAAAATATGATTTCGACAAGGAATTAACTGTTACGCCTCTATTGCCGCGGTAAATGGTGCGTCACCGAAACAAAAGAAAATCTGATGCAAACTGGGGTATATTTACCAATAAATGAAGATCTGAAATCGTTTCTGTTAGATATGCTTCAAAGATTTCATTAGCAGTAGAGGTTTCATCATCAGGTTTCGATTGTGGCATGATGAACTGACCAAAATATGGTTTAGGTTTTCACTCGCAATAAGAATTGAATTTTAACAATTTAGCGGATTTGTATATAAATACGAACTGCGATGATGAAAGTATTTTTGTGATGTGTTTTTCTTTCTGATAGGCGATGATGAACGATAGTGAACCGATGAACGCGATGAACAATCATAAAAATCTGAATAGTTGTGGATCTAGTGCGGAATTGAAAATTGTCAGCACTGCAATTGATAATCCATACGCTTTCACCGCACCTTCTAATTCTTTTATTCGAAGCATTCTATTCTCAAGGGATTAACCTTTTACCATTCATATAAAAGGGTTCAATGTATTTCTATGTGTAGAAACAAAAACCATTTTATGCAACCGACTGATAAATTGATTTTTTAGACCCTAGATGTGTAGATTGTCACTCGAGGTCTCTCGTGTGCGAGCGCGTGTGTCTAAAACAGCTAGTGTCTAAGACAGCTATTTTCATAACATATGTCTGAACGGAAAATTTACGTAATGTATGTAATATGTAAACAGCTCAATAGCGCAGTAGTTGACTCGTCTTCTTTCCACTAAACGTTTGAAGTTGCCAGTGCTGAGAGTTCGATTCCCAACAGTGGCAGAAAAAAACCAATTGTCAGACATGTTTATACAAAACACAGCTGAATGAATTGGTTCAAGTCTGTGGTAGTTGGTGAAAAACGCTTTCACACGGCTTGCCGGCAAATTAGCATCAGCGCCACCATGCCACCTCTCGAGTATAACTCTATGACTGTCATAGTAAAAACTTTCGGTGTAGGTTTGTTCCAAGGCCATTTCGAAATGTCAAACTTCATCCACCAAGGATAATTTAACCTCAATTTTGAGTTTGACAAAGTTTGTTATGTCAAAGTTCGTGTTTACAGTTATTAGGAACAAACCTATTGACAGGATCTCAAAAAGTAGAACCACAATCAGCGAAACTTATGATCTTACCTCTGACCCATCAAAAGGGTTGTTACTGCGGAGTATTATTATTATGTGGAACTTGTCAATTCGAGGCGAAGCCGAGGTTGGCAACACATACTATGCACAAAAATCCACTTAAGGCATAAGTAGTTGAGGCAGATTGTTCAAATCGTAGTAAAGGTTGTTCGATTTATTTGTGGGAAACGTAGACAATTTACCCAGTTGAAATGTAAAAAGTGTCTAGTCGTGTTGATGCTTCAAATTGTTGAGTTTTAAAAGTTTGTTTTTATGGCGATTTCCACCTTACAGTAGATAAAATCTTGTTTCTAACGTGTTAGTAAGTAGGGGTTTTGGGCACACGATGTGTTGCTGAACTGGATCCGCTCACATCGGAAATCTCACATCTAGTGAGCAAATTAATCTCCATTCACTAACTAGTTAGCAAAATAGCTATATCACTCGGTTGCATGAAATGGCTTTTCTCATTAAAGGCGACGAAAGAGTTACTATCTTCACAACAAGTTGAGAATGAGGCGGAAGGGGATGTTCTATGAATCGTTTGGTATTGTTCAAAAATGAATTTTATTTCGATGCTTTTTCGTTTTCTACAAATATCGTCAATTATTACATCCGACTTTTCATTTCGATTTGCATAACTCCTTGTACAATGATTGCTAAAAACACCGCCCATCATTCACCGCATTTATGATTTGATTTACAATAAGACTTTGATAACAGGAAAAACCATTAAAAATTTAAAATAAGCTAAGGTAAAGTATGGTAGCACTTTCAACACAGTAGTTGTAAATCAAACTGAAAAGAGCAGCTGGGCTCCTAGTCAACGAAATGGCGCTCGATTTTTCTCGTTCCCACTTTGTCACCAGAAACGCCTAAAACAACAACAACAAAAACATTGAATGTAAGGCGAAATTCTGAGCTGTTTTCCACATAAATTTGAAACTTACTCGCCACGCGAGTATAGGCTTTTGTCTTGGTACGGCTTTAATGTAAATGTTCAGGAACTTTAGCGCATTGAAATACTTTTGGATACGGGCATATCCGAGAGATAGGTAGAAAAAATGTTCTGGATCAGGTTTAGGTTCTTTTACGCACAACTTTTCCATTATGTGGATTCCCTGTTTCCATGAAAATGAAAAATGAAAATTAAGTGTTGACCCTAGGCTTCAGTTGATTGGAAATAGGAATAATCATTTACCTTGTATATGTTCGTCATGTACTGACATCTGATCAAACACTGAGAATATTCGTATTTAAGCTTCGGTGTGGGCGTTTTGCGTGCTTTGATCTCTTTGCTGTACAATATTTCGTATTCCTGAAAGAGAAAACATCACATGGCTTAAGCGAACAAGAAACCAAAGATAGCGAATTTTGATTGAAAAATATAACAGTGTCCGGTTGAGTGGACAAGACAAGACATCCATTTCCAAGTGTAAGAGTTACAAACTTCAATAAATTGAAGCGATCAAAACTATTGATTTCGAGATTTTTCGAAGGTGAAAAGAACTGCTTCGCACATTCATTGTTTGTTATTGCCGCGACGGGTGGGTGTTGCCGAGAACATTTTAAGAATTTTTTTTAAATACTTTAAAGATATTTACGACTAATTGAGAGTCTGGAATCGCATCGGTTAGATACCCTTCGAATATTTCGTCCATGGTTTCAGCTTCAACTTCCGAGATAGCATCCATTGCGAATTGACCAAAGTTTTGTCTAGCCTTTCACACGTAAATAAAAATAGAATTTTAAAGATTTAGCTTATGGCCAGAGATTTGTGTTGTGTTCCTCTAAGCGATGATGAACAGAAACTGAACCGATGAGCGCGGTAAGCACACGTAAAAATCTAAGAGGGGATGGAGCTGAACTGAACCTTTACCCCAGCAGAAAACGATATAAAAATGTCAGCACTGTAAGTAAAGGTTGCTACACACCGGTTTTTTCGTTATTAAGTTCGATGTGCTTGTAATATCGGCTAGCAAGTTTTGATTTGAAAATGGACAAACGTTTGAAATGTCCGTTGATGAATAAAGATAAAACTTTCACTTTCGTCTAGTTGCTTGTCTTGAAGGTATAACATGTCACTAGGCATAACCAGTAGCCAACGGAAACGATCACAACGAGTACTATAGATCATCTTCAAGGCCGTTTGATTGGCCAGCCACGTTAAAAAAGTCATCCACGTCAAAAAAAAATACATACAAAAAATGCAGTGAACGCAAGTGAACGCATACTTTAACGAAGAAAAAGTAGCGATAAATGTCAAAGTACCGTAGCTTGTAGATGATCTATCTCAAAAAATTTATCTCACAAAGTCATCAATAATATGAATTTATGTCCACAATGTTTATGCATGGGAGCAAAGCTCTACTAACTAGCATGAACGCTCTAATTTGTAACGTCAAAAAGCCTTCATATGTGTATGCGTGTACGCTTGCATGTGTTGTGTGTTTTTACTCACACAAAATAAACATGAAAAATGGCCGACAGCCCTTAACATTTTGGATTTTAGTGTTTCTTGTCTATATCGCAAGCAAATGTCACCTGACTTTGATGAATTTTTTTCAGAGTTCAGTTTATAAATGAGACTTCGGACGGGACATTCAAAATTGCTCGAAGCAATTTTAACAAGGGATGAATTTAAATAAACTGATTGAAAGAAACATTGCAGGGCACTTCTATAGACACCTAACTATATACCGTCCTCTACTCGTACGGGTCCGGGTCCCCCTTATGTTTTTAAGAAGCTTCGGGAGATTTGATCTTTTTGCATTCCACTTTTACAGTGTAATTCAAAAGAAGCTGAAAGCTTTCGAAAGCTCTCAAAATCACAAATGCAATCCCAAACGGTGTTTTAGCTTAACACGACAGCATTCGAGAGGGTAAAATTAAATTTGAAAGTCTGGGTTCATTTAATTGGGAGCTATGACTTCGAAAGAATTGGTTGTCATAATAGAAATTTGGTTACAAAGATGATGTTGTAATTCGCGCAGTTTTTCTCAAGCAATAATACTGACACGTAAGGTCGGTATACATCTTACAATACGTTTCTGTCTTTGCTTTTGAAGACCTTTCAATAGCTCTGAGCTTCGTCTGTGTTTCACTGAAATCTTTTCCACAAACGGTAAAAAAATTCGTACGAAAAGCGTATTGAACGAAAGATTGAACGAAAATAAAGTAATTTATTAATTAATTAAGTTGAAAGAACCGTAACCTGTGGATAGATGTGATCTATATGAGGTGGTGTTTGAAAAAATTGATTTTATTTCATCAGGCGATTGATTAAAGTCAGCTGCTCGATCGATAAATTCTTCTAACTTATGAACGGTATGTAATCTGCCGTTTTCAAGAAAACAAATTGTGTGTGTCCATTGCAACGTTTTAATAGAAATAATATTTTTAACAAATTCAAGTTTTGCGTACTTTTGGTTTTGATTAAGTTTCACTGGACTAAATTTTGTCCATACATTTTATGAGTTTACAAACACTTTTATCATTTAACTTTTAGAGAACATAATTCAACAAATTTTCTTATTCTTATAACAGATGGCACAAACTTAATCTTTTCCATTTACGGTTTTCTTTTGCGATTAATTCATTTCAACTGTACAACTTGGTTTGAAACAGCTGATTTATGGATTTTGAGCTTTTTCCGGCAAGTTAAAGTCTAGCCCATAAATGACTCCACCGTCATATCCTTCAATCAGAGGAAAGTCCTTAAAATGAACAGTGACATTGCCTGTTTTCACCACCGTTGCTTTATTTGTTTCATAATGATTAACCTTCTCCGCAACTGTAACCTGAATTTCATATTCAATTTCGGATTCGATTAAAATTGGCTTCGGCAAGTCTACGATGTAGTAACTGTTCGATATAGCTTTTGTGTTAGTTGAAAATCGTGTTTCGATTTTCGACGAGTCGGATATTATTGTAACGAAGCCATTTAAATTCTCTACCTTAGTCCCATGGTTGTGAAAGCCAAGTAAACTAATTGAACCGAGTACCAAAGTCGCATTCGTTGAGAAAATGGTCTTATACGAGCTCCTGGATACGTTCGACAATTGTAGGGGTTGATGATATTCTTCAAATCGAGAGCACAAAATTACTTCATCTTCATTCCAGCTAATTGTAGGACAGGTCGTAGTTCTTCCTTTGAACATTGTTGGTGATTTCTTCTTCAAAATCGTTTGGATTATTTCGCTATATTCATCTGCTGTGAAAATGTGTCCGTACAACGGTAGGATTTCGCCGAATTCATTCATCAACATTGATCCAAACGCAATATTGTAGAATGAATCACCAAAATATGTTTGAATAATGTCTCGATTCAATACGTTTTGGTCACTGGTGGTTTTGACCCATTTCATA
This sequence comes from Phytosciara flavipes, assembly GCA_026413405.1. Lineage (NCBI taxonomy): Eukaryota > Metazoa > Arthropoda > Insecta > Diptera > Sciaridae > Phytosciara > Phytosciara flavipes. The sequence goes on along the minus strand of JANTFA010061671.1, from coordinate 4,868 downwards.
CACGCCTCGAATACATTCATTTCTGAGCACGAAAAACCATCCATCTTTAGCATAGCATCAACTGTTTGCCGTGTATGTTTTAAGAAAGCTGGTGATTGCAGTATCAGTTTGGTGTTTAGTCGAATTTCAGTTTCGCACAACTCTCTCAATTGCAATTCGTCATAGATAATTGCTAATTCTAAGATCGACATCACGTTGTCATGTCTAAGATTTTTCGTCAGAAGTATTCTACCCGCATCCATGCACTCAACGACATTGTACTTTTGCCCGAGATACAACACCTCTGCAACAGTTTCCATTGCCAATTCAATGTGATCAAAGTAGAAAAATCTCAAAAACGATTTGAACGCATCAGCCGATGCATCAATGATATTTACATCGCCAGTTTCCTGCAACAATCCATAAAACATTGTGTGAAACACATCGCTGACATTGACCAAGACACTTTTATGAGCTGGAATGATTTCAGTGGCACCATTTGAATTGATAGCAAAACGAACGTCGGCAGTTTCTGATTGCAAATACATTCGTTCTAGAGCTTTTGTTTTGCTTTGAAATATATTTTCATTGTCAGCCATGCTAATGATTCTCGAGAGGTTGTGTTGACTAAGATATTGTCTTGTGCTGTTTGTGAACTGAAAATTAAGTTGAAAACAAATTCACTCAGCGCCAATGCCCATCACACGAAAATACATGACAATCCGAACAAACCGACCACAACAACATTTCGCAAAGTGTGACCCCAATAATTTGTTAGGATTAGTAGATTTCATCCGAATTCAGTAAATTTTACCTTAATTAGAAATGTCGGTTGATAAATTTTTCGAATGCGTCTGCACTTTTTTGTTTGCTGTATTACAAATCAAACTAATTGGCAGGTCAATTACTAACACGTCGTAGTCGATTCTTACTAGTTCAATTACAAACGAACGAGAATGGAAACGGGAAGGTAAATGAATGTATGACAGATGGCGTTGATAACGCTCAGCCTGATAAAACCAAGATGTTGTGTAAATCAAAGCAGAGGTAATGGAAACTCTCAGGGGCTAACAAAAAAGGGAACGCGGATCAACTATCAGGCTAACGTTTTCTTGAACTCCGAGTACAGATCCAATGCTACGCAATGTAGACCTATGTGTAAGCTGGACAGCGAAACTTAAAAGGGGTAATGGATCTAAGACTTGCAATAGTTAGACTATCTTTCGGTTCAAAATCTTAATTAAACTATACATCGAGATTTCGAGAAGTACCGCACTTATTGAAGTTAGTCCATTCAATCCCATGAGATTTCATACATTTCACTCCACAAAGTGCGGCAACCCTCGAAAATGTACTGGAGCCAGGCAAGTGAAAATTTCTGAAAATACTTCGTACGTGAATCGATTAACGAATCAGCTTAAAACGATGATAATGAAGTTCCATCTGGACATCATCGCGCCAAGATATTGAAAGCTAGAAAAGTAGATTTTGTTTTAAAGTTAGAATCAGCTGCCACAGGTAATTACTCTGAGTAACTCACCAGAGATGATAAATTTAAAATTGAAACGGGGCAGGAAACTGGAACTACAGGATACACATTCAACACTTTTCCTCAAACTTAGCAAATCTAGCAAAGTAATGAACATTGTTTACAAAATTAGAGGGCGTGTGTGCCTTTCGATTGCATAAGCCTCCAAATATTTCTTACGTTCATGCTAGTTGTAGGCAGTGCTATAATGGGAGATGTCAACACCCTATAGATTTTATTGAAATTAAGTCGCAATTTCTAAGATGCAGTCGAGAGTTTGAAGTGGCTGCCGACAAAGCAGCTTCTTAGCAACCTCACAGAGTTTATGTCTACAAAAGTAGAGAATCGAAATCGTTGTAGTATACTGTCTGTTTTCGCCTCTAATTTTGTAAATAAATTCTAAAAGGTTGCTTTCTGCCTTGTTACTGAGATGTTTCAGAAAATCAAATTTGTCCCGTACGGGCGAATAGCCTCTTTTGACTATTCGCCCGTACGTGCGGTTAGCATCTACCGATTTTTTTTTCTGAATACGGGAACGATTTTTCCTAAATGATCGACGGTTCCAGACTTCCCACAGTCGTCGTAGAATTTATAAAACTTTCAGGTCTTAGTTATATTAGTCGTTTGAAATTTGTCAAAGGATGTAAAGAGATTGTGAAGAGTAGATTTAGACCATAATAACCAACAAACTGTTGACTTCCAAAAATCAATTTTATTTCGACGCTTCTCCTCATCTCCAATTATACGCCCGACAACACATCTTATGACTTATAATAATTCTATGTACAGGACTTCTATCTCTCTCCCTCTATCCTTTCTCAATTTCTCACATTGTGTTTGGTTTCATTTTATAAATTAAAGTTTCGATTATGTGAAAAAATTCAATCTCAAATTAGTGGAAAACTATCGCCGCAACTTCAAAAGTGTTAAGCCAATACCGACGAGGCCACCGACCACTAAAGCTGAACCTACAACGATCGCCGCGGCAATTCTATTGTTTCTTTTCAGCTTTTCTTGAAGAAACTCCTAGAACAAAAAATGATTTATTCCTTTACGTGACGCAAAATCTCGATCCACATAATTTGAAACTTACTCGCCATAAGAGGACTCGCCCGTTCCCTGGATCGGCTTCAATGAACACTTTCAGAAACTTTAACGCAACCGGATAGTTTCTGGCACGTGCATATCCGAGAGATAGGAAGAAATAGTAATCTGGATCTACGTCGGAATGTCTTACGCATAAATCTTCCAAGAGCATGATTCCCTGTTTCGATATAGAAATTGAGATTTAGACCATCGTTTTTGAGTGCTGTTTGTAAATGTAAAAATTGTACCCTTTGTATGTCCGTGGCGTATCGACTTCTGACTAAGCACATTGCATAATCGGCACTAATTTTCTCCTTCAGTTTATCGTCATCCGTTCCTTTTATGTACACATTCTCGGATTCCTGCAAAGGAAATTTATTGAGCGGCTAACAGAAAATCAAGGTAACGAACTGTTGATTGAAAATAAATGAGCTTCTGCAAGAAGACTAAACTATGGTCATCTGATGTGCATACATCTAATACAAAAATTTCCATGGAAATATTGTAAAATTCTCGAATTTCAATAAGTCGAAGACAATGGGCGATCAAACGGATGGATTTGAGATTTTTCAAAGGAAAAAGTACTGTAAATGTTACCACATTCATAATTGTTTCATCCGGCGACCAACCGTGAACAAAGACCGTAAAATCTTCCTTTCATTATGTTGCCAACTATTTGTTCATGAATATTTACCCGCAATTGAGAATGTGGAATCACCTCTGTTAGGTATTTCTCAAACAATTCATTAGACACTTCACCTTGAGGTGCTCGGTTTCCCGCAATAGACATGATAAATTGACCAAAATATTATCTAGATTTCCACACGTAAGAAGAATTGAATTGTTAGCAAATTTGTAAATACGACCTGAGATATGGTGGAAAGTGTTTGTGATGACACTTTACAAATCAATGATCATTGACAATGAATCGGTGAACGCAGTGAACAAACACAAAAAACTGAGAGAGGGATGAAACAGATGGAAGCTGCAAATTTTCGATCAATCGGTAAGATGAATAAATAAATGTTCCAAAAAGGCGCCAATAATTTAAATTTCACAAGGACACAACTTTTGAAACTTCAAATGCTTATGATCACGGTGAAAGCTTCTCGAAAAAAAACCAAATTACTCCGCAGATACGTAATGTACCGATACACTTCTAGAAAAGTCTATTGTTTTGGAGCTCACTGCATGATCCTGTGGTTTTCTCGGATGGCACCTATATTCTCTCGATACTTTCTCACTTTTAACTTCTTGTTATGATGGGCATACACATCGAGAGCTCTACCAGCCGAAGTAGAGTGTTCCTGGAAAAAAGTTGTGCTACAAGTTTCTTAGAATTTTATGAAGGTTCAGTTGAGCCATCAACCAAATAAATCGGAGGAGATGGCTTCAATTTCGATTGGTTGAAGATTTCGCAAATTCACTCTTAAGAAGATTGAGGAGAATGATGGACGCTGCTTTTGATAAAACACTTAACTTCTTACCTCAACTGCAGTTCCATTTTACATTACACTTGCCATTTTGCATTCTTCTTACCTCTTCTTCACCCTCTTGCACTATATTCACTCATTTTTCGGTTCATCCGGTTCATCCACGCACACAATGAAAATCGGCTCGGCTAAGATAAGCTGATTCATTTACATGAATGTCATTGCTTGCACTAAAGTCACTAAACTTTCTGTCTCGAAAGAGCCAAGTAACTTCATTTTGAATTCATCGCCCAATACATAAGAACACATTTTCTACGACTGATATACGACTGTTTTCAAAAAAAAATTTTTGTGATATTTCTAATAGTTAAACTAAAGTATTCGACAACAAAAATGTCCCATAAAAAAGCGTCAGTCATTTTGTTAATTGTTTTAATTAGTTGTGCTTGTGGTAAGTGGAATTTGGACTTGTTAATTGCATTGAGGCGAAGGGGATTTTTTCTTGGGTCGGTCGTGTAACAATATCAATTTTGAAATTACGAAATCTTTTAACTGAAGTGATTGTCGTCGTATTCCGACACATCGAATTATCAAATTCATTTCTGAATTTTGACGGTCGGTGTGTACATGCCTTCGGTAAAAGGAATCGTCTCAACAATATTCTTCTACCCGTATCGTTTAAATTCGATTAGTCATACGAAATATGTTTGCTGCACTTTGCTGTTCCTTTGTCTCGTCTGTATTGACTTTACAACAAAAAATGTTTTTTCATTTATTTTTCGTTGATACCGACTCTGACCCTAAACTGATCTGGTAATTTATTTATGGCGTCGGTGATTGAG
>JANTFA010061560.1:0-14882 GCA_026413405.1 Phytosciara flavipes | reverse complement strand
ATGGTTGAATGTAGAGGTGTGCGCCGGTCAACCGCCTCTATAATATCGCAATTGTTAAGGAATATAATGCGATACAGTTCTGATTTATCAATCATAATGTCATGTTATAAAGAATTAGACTATTGATGTCAGGCCTGTTGCTTGAGCAACGTGTTCATTTTGGGTGTAAGTCGCGGCTATGTAGGTGACAAGAGTACTTTAAAAATGCAAAAGTGTTTCTTGGGTGTCTACAAGTAGAAAATTGTCGACAAACGGATGTAAAATTTGAAAATATTTTCCACCATACCTTGGTATACGGATATAAAATGTGTAATAACGCTGAGACCGTCAAGCGAAATACTTAACTAGAGTGTCATTAAATGTCTGGAACTGTTCTGAATTGAATGTGATTACAATTTGAATGTAATTGTTCTGAGAAAAAAAGGTTTTTCTCCTTGAAAAAAAATAAAATAAAAAGGAAGATGAAAACCAAGACTTCCGTTTCTGTTTCGCAATGACCCTTTTACTTTTATTGGTTTTGTTGCAACGTCGTACGGCTGGTAGAAAACAAGAAATATTGTCTTTATAACCATTAACATTAAATATAATATTTCCCAGCACTCTTGTATACCCCGGACAAACAAATTGAGTCCTTATGGTGTTGCCATTATAGCCGATAAGTGTTCGAGCGTTAAAAAGAATCTTCAGTTGTTATAACATATCTAATAAGAAATTGTAACCGAAAACGATATCCCGTAATTTCGTACATCACTTCGTTCGGTCCGAAATATACATAAGTATGGCCGCAATGATATCCGGGAGAGAAATGAACAAGAAAAGAATCCCATTTCCAAAGGCCTTAGCACTAATTCGTTCAATGCGACAAAATGAAGTGTGTTGTACACACCGCTGTGTTGTTTCGCAGCACCAATACTGTGTTGTGTTTTGACCCGTACGGAGTACAAGGGTCTCATACGCTTTCACTCATACGTTTGTAACACGTCGAATTCGAATCCCTGAGTAAGGGTAAACCTTGCGTCCCGAACGAGAAGAGAGTGGACAATTCTGAATCGCTTCCGATCAGGGCATGGATGCTGTAAGGAACAAATGCATCGATGGAACTTCTGTGAATCGCCCCCCTAGATCGCTATGTGACTGTGATGATGAAGTGAATCAATCGTTGAACCGTATATATTCTCAATTATTGTCCTCTTCAACTTCAGAATGTATGGAATGGATAAGGAGTTCTGACTGAAAGTGAATGTGTGAAAAACGTGACTGAAAGCTAAATTATTTTAAAGGAAGAACTGAATTTTGTCAGACATAACGAAGCATAGCAATGTTTTTACTAGAATGAACATATGAAAAATTCAAGCTTTATGTAGTTCCAAATAAGTGTTTCCATGCCAGTAACCAGTAAGCAGCATATCAACAGTATTTTCATCGGGTCTATTACTTCTTTTAATGAAACTATTTTTAAAATTCTCTCTAATCTAGTACTTCCATTCTTTGAACATGAGTTTGCTATTATAAAGACCGAATTAGCCATACACTTTCATTAACTTTTTGGCTGTCGAATCGATAACAGAAGAAGTCGTCTATAGCTACAGGTTAAGAAGGAGAACCTGGAGTGGTCATTACTAGATCCCAAATCAGCAATAAAATGAATGGCCGTTTGTCTGTCTGTCATCGAATAACTTGAGTAAATCGAATCCTATTTCGATAACCTTTTTTTCTCTGAAAGGTAGTCAAAATTCTGAGGCTAGGTTCGAAGATGATCATTTTCAGACGGCTCATGCCTACGATAGGGTGCTTTAGTGTTTTTTGAACCTAAGTCGAACTACTCGGCCGTACAGTGAAGTTAGAGTTTTTCGTCAATATTTCGAGTAGATTTCATCCGATTTTCATGATTTTTTTTGTTTGAAATGTGACCGCCAGCCGCCATCTTGGAATTTGGTGTTTTTTACCTATATTTCGAGTAAATTCAACCGAATTTATGCAAAAAAAAAAATTTCAAAAGCTAGTTATGGCCGTAAAGCTGTAGAACCGTTTACGGTGACTTGAGAAAATTGCAGCCAGCCGCCATTTTGGATTTCTGTGTTTTTTGGCCATACCTCAAATAAATTCAACTTTGTTTTGATGAATTTTTTCTAATTTTGATTTTCAAATTAGACTTCGTACGGAACTATCGAAACTTCCGTTAGCAATTTTAACACGGGATGAGTATGGAATGATTTAAAGTTGCAATGTTGCAGAGCAGTATTAAATATGTATGCCCTTTGTAGACACCTAGCTACTCGTACGGGTCCACCTTATGTTCATTTTTTCACTTCTGTATCTGTATACATGTGGTGATTGTACGGGGAACCGGTTTCGTACCTATAACACATAACAAGGGAAAAAGTTTTCCCATAAACAAACACTATAAACTTTATCTGAAAACGCATTAAACCACTTTATGTGTCTCTTAATTCACAAAATAAAGAGAAAAGAATTTGAGTTTTCCATTTGAAAACACGAATAATTGAGAATTGTATTGTCGGTGTGCCGTTTGTGTATATTTGGATATAATTGTCGTAGGTGGAATGAGAGGCAAAACATTATAGATATATGAAATTACGCAAACATGCCGGTCGGTACATGTATCCCATACACATTCTAGAACATTATAAAATGATCCTGTTATTGAGTTTCGAGCTGAGAGTATTAAGACACACAGTATTACGGAAAGCAGCAGCACACACCGTTTGTCGTACTGATGTCGTACCGAATTAATTGTTAATTAAAATTTATCGCAACTGTGGATACAGTGTTGGCGTGTACGTATACGTAGTATATTATACATCACCCCAGTATTATCCATGTGGCTGGTGTGCGTGCTGCGATGATTCCATACGAAATTTGTTTGCCTCCGATGCAATTGCATTATAATGGCAAGAAGTGAATCAATTTCCGGTTTTGTGTGAATGCAACGAGATTTTCCAGTTTTCTCAAAAGATATCGCATTTCGAAAGCAATTTTTCTGCACAAAATACACTTCGCGACTCTTAAAGCCCAGAAAACTTGGTATGAACGCTAATTGAATTTAAAAATTTGAAAATTTCTCGTCCAATTAGCTATCTTGTCATTCATTGAATGAAAATAATTTAACAAAAAAGACGAAAAACGAAATAAGAAAAAAGAGAAAAATAAGTTTGTGAAACTTTTGACTGACCTGGAAACCCATTTCAGCACTATAAAACACCCGACTCGGAACAAAAAGTTCTTGATTTCTTTTGGAAAACAATTTTGTGTTTTTCTTCTTACACAAGACTTTTTTTCGTACACTTTTCGGTGTACACAGTCGGGTGTATAAGTTGGGTTATATCCATCTGTTCTGTTCTTTATTTCGATTTTGGCATTAGCAGCTTAAAACAAAAACTGTACGAACGTAAGAGTATAAGTCCATTATCGAAATCAATTTTAAATTAGAAAAGGAAATAATGTTCGATGCACCACCGTTCACCGTTGTTCAGTTAAAGTTTTTCCATCAGAAATATATTTCAACTAGTCAACTGCGTGTAAGAAGTTCCAGGAACAATGTGAAACAAAACCTCTACTAGAATGACAATAAGTCTATGTTTTGTTCAGCTGAATAAAAAATTGGAAGACTGAAATAGCATCAGATCTATCTTTTAACATTGATGTGGATGTGAAACGTTATTTGGTTGAATGTTACGTTTGACAGACGTAAGATAGTACGCCATCAATAGCTTGACAGTATTATTGACAGATTTGAGGTTCTAGGTTCAGTGTGATTTGCGCGTCTCGCTTCGCTCTAGCCGCAAACTTTACATATTCATAATGCTTGGAACACAAAGTACTAAAGTTATCAGAAATGAGGAATATTAGTGAAGAGTGAAAAAATGATTGGTTTCGTTTTACTCAAGTTATTGTGATGACAGACCGACAGACAGACAGTGGGACATTTTTTTAAAATGCTGATTTGGCATCTTGGAGTGACCCCAGAAGGTTTGCCCTTACTCCGAAGTTCGAAATCGACGTTTTACAAACGTAAGAGTAAAGGCATGAGACCCTAGTACTTCGTACGGGTCTAAAAAGTATTTTCAGAGTTATTCTCATGCTACTATTACAATATTTCCGTCTACTAAGTCTACCCTTCGAAGTTAATTATTCGTCGATTACTTTGAAAATCGGTTAAGAATTACTCAAACTATTGCAGTAAAAGTGTACGGCAGAAATGATAAGCTGGTACATACTCCTGAGAGCCAGCTCCAATCCCAGTTAGGCCGATTTTTAAAAACCATAACCATTAGTTGGGCAGGTACCGTAGTCCGTTCTGGCTTTCAGTATTCCTCAGAGGTAACTTCACGGATCGTCTGTAGGCTTGTATTGATCTTTGTTTTTGACTGACATTGAGACGAACAGTTTAAGGTTGACAGTTAGGGAAGTGAACCAATCGAATGATTCGCTCAAAATTTATGAAGCCTAGCTGGAAGCAAAATGGAGTACGATTTGCATTCGAGGACCAACACTTGAAAAACACGAAAACTTCTCGCTCGTCTCCTTCCTGAGCAAATCCATTTTTTCATATCAAAAATTCATTTCTCGCTGCTGACTGCAGAAAACATTGCATGCAACACGTTGCGAAATGTGGTTGTTTTCGTCATACAATTTGATGTCATTCACTTACAAAAATACCCTCTTTTCACAACTTGTTGCACAAAGTGCTATATAAGTCGACGATAGCTAAAGAGCTCTTCGATTGATGTCGTTTTCGGTAACAAATATGAAACAGCTGGCAAAAGGTATTTTCGGTCACACCTTTCACAGAAAGCCATAATGACAATTAATTACTAATCTCACTACAAAATGTCTGGAGAGACAATGTTGTGGATAAATAGATGAGTTGTCATGTCTGCCGCATCTACCCCCTTCTTTACCCCGTTCCTGCGTTGTGCAATTATAATAAATGGTTTCCAAGACCGCTATAGACGAAAATTTATTTCAATTTTAAGCTTCAGAATGTCGTCTGACAATTTTTCTCCTTTCAACGAACCGAATATAGAATCAAAGAGAAACTGAAAGAGATTCTTTCATCTCGGCTAATTAAGGACATTTTATTCTTCCGAGAAAAAAAAGATGTTAACTGCCGTTCGACAATTCAATAGAGAGAATTTTCTTTTTCTTAATAAAATACCAGTCCCCCTCTTGTTCCACCGAAAATCTTATAAGTTCTATACATAACCTAGTAAAAGTGGCTTGTAATTTCCAATAACTCTTAATACGATTAGATAGCATGAAAGGGTATATCGAACAATATCAACACAATGCGTATCCAATGTCAAAAAATGTTTTCTATTATATTTTCCGGCAGGTTCGCATAGAGACGGGGCAATTTGTATTGTATGTTTTTCTCCGAAGTCACCCTCATTTTGTCATTTTGCTAGATATTTTGAGACCCTTTTGATCAATACAATATCACATTCTAATTTCTTTCTTTTTTTTCCTTCGTCGTCTTCTTTCTTCATCGTATGAGGAGGAGGATGTATCTAGGAACAGAAGACGGAACACACAATAAATTACCAACGCCGTAAAAAGATAAATAAAAACAATAAATCAAAATCAATAAAAAGAAAGGAAAAAAATCCTTTTTGAAATAAAAAGCCTAATGCTGCTTTGTATAGAATTTTCCTTCTTTTCCGTCTACACTTATATATAAGTGTACCCGGCTAACATGTGAGATGGGTGTCACAGCTTTAAGTTTTTTTTTCTTCGTCTTCTACTTTGCATTGAAGTTTTACCTTTACAGTAACACGAAAACAATCTGACGAATGAAATATTTAGCATAAATTCAGTATTCAATCTATAAATCGCCTCCTCGCTAAAGGAATCCATTTGAAACTCTTGCCCAAGAACGTTTTTGTTACTCAAAAGGAATACTGTTCATCGAACAATCTGAATCACAATAGTTGGCTCAGTCAACCAGCCCAGCAGCCCGGGTTCCTTTTTCGGTTTATATATATTGTTTCATTTTTTATGAAACTCAGATTCAAAACGGAAAACTTGTCATAACCCATTTTATAACACACTCCTCCATAATATATATCAGACGGGGAAAGCGTATGTATAAATATACGACACTCGTGTTCGATTTGGAGCATGGCAGAGCAAGAGCGAAGTGTGTAAAATGTACATGTGGGGATTATTCGATTTTCGTAAAAGTAAATGGAATCATAAACATCTTTCGTGTACTTTCTTTTCTTTCATTTTTTTTTGTGTCAGCGTGTTTCTCAAATTCACCTCGCATGTTCGCATGGGTTAGTGATCTGGGGTTTATCATATACATATACAAGAGATTATTAAAGTTTCAAAACAGAAAACCTTCCGATTTAATTTTTAAATATTTGTTGAATGGCATTTCTCTTGAAAGAATTTATGCGATATCCGAGATGTGGAAATGATTACCAGCCAAAAATCAAGTGGGACGATTGAATTGAGTGGGTTGACCTGGATTGAAAATTGAAATTCAGTACCTAGACTGTCGTTTAGGCCTGTTGTACAACCCACATATTATTCTACTGTTGTTTGTTCGTGTGTGAATCACAGTTGATTAATCTGAATAATTTAATGGTGTCACGAGAAAACGTAAAAATTGCAAATTGTGATAGTGAAAATTTATGGCGAGCTAAGTCGTAGCACTGTTATCAATAGAAGAAGTAACGACAGTGTGTATACCATGTCACTTTAAGTGCGTAAAGTTGGAGGGCATCTAGAGAGAATCATTTATTCACATAAACGGTGCTGCTTACATAATATAAAATGCTTGTCTACACAGCATATCAATCAATCCAAGCGGACATCGTCGTTACATACTTAGTCAAAAAAAATAACAAAAAAAATCGTTTCTTACAAAACACAAAATTGACTATGTCTGAATAGTTGGACCCATGATGTGAGCGTTCTTTGGATTCGATTCAAAAGCAACGATATCACTGAACCTACTTCTTCCATTTGTGTCGATCGCATAAACTTCTTCAAAGCAAGTAAAGCCTCTCGCCCTTAACAAGTACGTAATTAACAGGTTATTCGATGAGCAGCTTCCAGTAACATGTGGGATAGTTTCACTCTCTCTCTACCGCGTTTGCGACAGTTGGCATAGTTCGTGCTGAGCTTGATTGCCGATACCCATTCGGACGATGACAGAGAGTTTTTGTTGTACACGAAATCGTTGCTGGGTGTGTGGTCTTTGAAACGACACCGGCACCTTGGTAGCTTAGCTTGCACCAGTTCTCAAATGATTCGATACGTAAAGCAGCTCTAAGTGTTCGCGATGAGTTTCATACCACGTTAAGTGGTAGATACACTAAGGAATATGCCATCGGCTAATTTCGATAGTCTGCTCGTAAGACTATAACTTCCCATGCGGCTCGGAACAGACCCAGGCCACCAAGCTTCCTTGGTGCATAAAAGAGGTTGTCATTCGTTCGTGTTGGCAGGCCGATGATTTCCTTAACTGTTCGGCGTATCATTACATCCAGGCCATTTGTAATTGCTGTTGGAATTTTGTTGACAGGTGCCGATTGAAGGGGATAGACGAGAATCGGAAAGACGTATTGGTTTTGGTTAATTACATTTAGTTTCTGGTCTGATGATGTGGACAATTGATTAAGGTTCTTGTTCAGCTTAGTGATGAACGTATCATCGAACACCAGTTCCGATTCGAACGAGCAGCCCGAATATTTTATCTTTTCATACTGTTTAATGCCAACAATCTCGCTACCATCCGACAGTTGAAGCTCGGATAGAATGTGAATCTTAGAATTGTTTTATATCAAAACTGATAGTACTTAGGGTAGGCTCTTAGCGGTTTCGACATGACATTATCAACAAAATCGTTTTCTTTTTTTGTAATTTTGGTTTTATCCTATGGAATGTGCAGGCAGGATCAAATTTAAATTTGTATCTTAAAAACAAATTTTACAAATACGTCAAAGCTACGAAAATGTTTCAGACTCAGACTTCGCATAAAGAGCTTTGGGTAAGTGCCATTTCCAAGAGAAACATTCTGTGGTTTCTGTTGCCTTGCAAGCATGGCACAGATTTCTAATAGTCCTTCTAGCCCTCACAAGTCCTCTATGTCAGTATCGTTGTGAAAATCGTATTTTCCATTGAAATACGTCAATGGCCAGGTGCCATCTGGTCAGCACTGAACCACCACTCGACATGTTAGAATCTATATGTAACAGTATGCTACTGAATAACTAACCCAACTGCCGCCGCTCGGTACTAGTAGTTGAACTAGCTACAAAATTGATTCCAATAAAATGTAGCCAACCATCAATATAGTTAAGAAGAACGGAAATTATCGTCATACCTTTGCCTTTTGATCACTTTATTTACTATCTGATACACTGTATCCTACCATCATCCCCTGAATCACATTCACGTTTATTCACACACGTCCCCAAACAAGAGCTCATTCTTTTCGAAAAGTCACCAGATGCGCCTTCGTTGTTCCCAGAGTCGGGGCAGCACACTCCTGTGATACTATATTTTGGACATTTTCCGATTAAAAGCGTTCACCATCAAAATATCCGCTAATGTTTCACGCACAATTTGTACAAGTATGAAAGGAGGTCGCACCAAAGTATCTGTAACTAAACAAGGGCCAGAACAACATTTCATTAAGAAGCCTACTCAACATTCAAACTGAAAGTATTTCTCAGAAGTGTCACTGATCGACGCTGTCGGCAAGTCCAAGGCTATATACTGTTGTGAAGGTCACCTCGACCACCTTTGATGATTTTACGTACAAAAAATTCACCACATCATCACATCGCAGTAGGTGAATTTTTGTATGAAATCCGCCATACTATCGTCAGCTGTGGGGTGTAACCCGCGTGCCTGCATCGATGTGACCTCCACCAGTATATAGCCTTGGACTGAAACGACTTCTCTGCTTCGATAGATCCCTATCAATTTCACTTTACGTGAACCTTTTACGATTCAAATTGGGCAAGGGAAGAACATTAGTTCTGTGAAGAGAGTCGTAACATAACAAACAATTTTAGTTCAATTTTGGTAGGCATTCGCAGGTATGCAGCAGCTAATACACTAAGACGCAGCGACGTCATTAAGATTCACTTCAGGTTATGCCTTTCAATAGGTATAGAGAAGTAAAATGGGCAGGTCAGGTGAAGTCCCAAGCCCATCCCGGGCAATTCGGTGTTCTGTCACAACTAAATCGAAAACATTAAGTTACTCTGTTCGCGAATGATTTATTTTTTGAATTTTGGAGCTCAAAAGACCGACTTGCCGGTAACGTCATCGCTGATATTTGCGGTAGTCACAACAACGGTTCACAGAATCTATAAGGGGTCCAATGACCGTTAAAAAAATTTGATCTGATGCTTGTTTAGTTATAAAATGCTTTAGTCGCACCCGATCAGGTCCATTTTTACGAAGAAATTACGTGAAATTTCAACTTACGAACTAAGTTTACGAAATCGCGTGAGCTTTGTGATTCCCCCTATTAAATCATTCATTACAAAAGTTGAATCCAAACATGGTTTACGAAATTTTGTTCAGGTACAGTTAGCCTGAAATATGAATCCTCTGTGTTTCCGAGAGTATTTTTTGCAAGCTTAGAACGACTGTTAATAATTTTCTAAAAAAAATTTAGATGCTCGACAGTATGTCAGTATTGACTTTACAATATTCCAACAATTCATTCCCCCCCCCCCCCAACTAAGCCAAAATGAAAATTCTACAAACAATCCAATTAAAAAGTTTTTAGTTTCTCTTCTTTTTGATATGTACATTGTATATCCATGGCAATTGAAGCCAATTTTATTTACGTGTAATGTGAAGATGATGAAAAATTGAAAACGAAAATTAATATTGAAATAGAAATTTTGTGATGTAGGATAGATGTGTGGGTGGCTAAAAATAGAAAGCGATATAAGGGAAATTGTAGGCATCACTTTTGTTTTTGTTTTCCATTTTTTTCACTTGTTTTCTTCTTTCCCTGCCTTGTTAAATATCAAATTTGGAACTTTTTCCATCGCATTTTATTAAACTGAAGATTTTATTTTTATCGTAGAGACCACCTTTTGCCGTCGTTAGACAAACTAGAACATTTTTTTTTGTATTATTTGCCAGAATTATTGTTTGAACTTTCATAATATAATGTTGATGGTTATCAATCCAAGCTCAACCAATTTTGCGAATTTATGAATCCATTTGGCATGCTGAGCTTCGGTGAGTTTTGCTAGGCTTTGTTGAAAGTTCCAATAATTCGAAACATTATCAGAGATCCATTTAAACGAAGTTGTGGCGTGCCTAATTCAAATTAATTAAGCAATTTCGTTTGACTATGAACGCAGTTACTATTCACTGGCGCCTTTATATAGCCAGACTATTATACTGATTTCGAACACAAAAGCATAAAGAAAACTACCCGATTTGTAAGGTAAACTTATTACCTCTGGTTCTTACTTTGGTTATCGCTTCGTCTTTCATACCAAATCTGTTACTTCATTACTTCGACCTACATTTGGTATTGGTATTGGCCGGGAAATTTGTCAAGAATGTATTGATCTATAAGTAGAAGCAATATCTAATACATCCCTAGCCGTTATGAGTATGTGTGTAGGTAGCGTCAGGAACTTGAAACTGCTACGAGAGGCACAGTCTTGAAACAAAGAAGGCAGCAACCTAGTGTCAAGATGCGAACTAGAGTTATTCAAGGTGCTAGTATACTTTATCCAAATAGGACTTTTGACACTTGACACCTCAGTCTTTGGTATTTGCCAATCAAATTAACGCGGTTTTGCCTGGCTTAGTCGATTCTGCTTTATTACGCACTTGCATACGAATTTCCAAAAAACGAATATCTTTTTACAGATTTTCAGACCTTTCTTCCCCGTATACTCACTTTTTTGAAAGACTAAGTAACAAACAGCAACTTTCTAACTTTCCCTCTTGGTTCCGATGGTCTCAACGCTTACGTTTGTGAGTCTGGACCTCAATAGCTTGACGCAATAGCCATAGCCTCAAGAGCTTAACGAAGTATCGCACGTCCAAATTAGTTCTGGTTTGGCTGAGACTCAAGAGCGACTCAATAGCGTAGTGGTTAACTCGTTTCTTTTCCACAAAACTATTGAAGTTGCAGGTGTGAAAGTTCGATTCCCAACAGTAGCACAATCAGGGAAACTAGTAAACAATGATCTAGACTATGACCCATCAAAGGGTTGTTACGGTGGATTATTATTGGCTGAGATATTGCCTTTAAAAGGTTGGTACTTTTATATGGAAATGGTCAAATCGTCCCATTCTGAAACAATTGATTCCACAAAGAGGAAAGTTCAAAATAAACTAGGAAATTAGTCATCTGCTATCGACAACGATGACAAAAATAAGCGATTAGCTAATGCTACGTTTATATTTGAAAAAAAAAATGTTGCAACAAATGAAGTAGTAGATGCAACAAAAATATTGCAATACGTCTGCCGTTTCCGAAAAATAGCTAGTTCACCAGTGAAACCAATATCATCTGGGTAAAAGGGTAAATGTTTGTGAAACAAAGCTTCAAAGCTTTACATCAACTGATAATTAAAGGACTTGCGTCGCCATTTCCTGTGTAAGGAGGTTTTAGCCCTTACGAAGTACGAAGGACTATTAATCTTAGAGTGGGCTTAATTGGAGCTACTCGGCCGTACAGTGGATGTAGAGTTTTTTTTGTCGATATCTCGATAAAATAGAATTTGGGGATGATCCGATCCCTTTAAGACGTAACGTTACACAGAGCTTACCGTTTCTCTTGGGGTTGTTGTTACTAAGAGCCATTTTCTTAAGAAATTTTTATTTTAGCTAAGGCAATGCAAAATAACTGAAAAAGCTAATTAAACGAAGCAAAAACGCTGCTATCAGTCTTTGGACATATATTTAACTATCCAATCCACCGCACTCAAAATACGAAAGTGCACAATTTATCTATGGTACCTTCGTACGTAACAAAATTCATATTATTCTACGAAATATGGTCCTGCCATAAAAGCGACCAGGTAAATTACTTCATCAAAAAAAAATACAATCAAAGGATCAATTAGATTTAGATTGTGATTTTCCACTCATCCTGCAAAAAAAAGAGAGGAGAAAAAAATTATTCAACCTCAATCTCATCGTGCAAAGTGTAACTACCCCCATGCCACTCTCTCACGGAAAAGGTATGATGGCAAGAGATTATACCTCGTTTAAATCATCAATCATACACACTTTCACATTTGTGACAGAATGATGATCCTTAAATGAATCCACCCAAGTTGATGTTCATGACATTTTGATTAACAAAACGTTTTGATGTGGCTTTTGTTTGTTTTACGTGGGTATTATTCACGTTACAACATATCTTTTCGTATAGTATTCGGTTGAGGTAGAGAGAGATAGGGAGAGGAGAGAGAGAGGGAGAACGTCACGGTGAGATTTTTCGATGACTGGATGGATCTACTTTAATCAAAGGCGCACAGGATTACGGACAAATAATACAGTCTGTTGGGAATGTTGTGTACTTCAACGGAATATGACACTATAATTTATGGTTGTCATGTATACAACAGCCCAGTCTAATGCCAGATATTAAAGTCTTAGCATTCACTGGTATATGAAAGCGATTAACAGACTATGAGTAATATGTTTTCGTCTGCGTCTTTCTTTCTGATCCAGTTTGAAAAATAATTCAATTTCGACGATTTTTTTTGTGCTTTCTTTCTCTGAATGGAATCTCTAAACAGATTTTGTCACAAAGAAACCACGAAAGTAGCGTTTTTCTTATTCAATTTCCGAGAACCAAGTATTGATATTTAAGTTCCCGTTGCCATCGTCAAACAGTAACCGTAAAAGGGGGGAAAGGAAAAATATTTTTTTCCGTTCTTCTTCGTCTTCGTCTTCCTATCTAGTTTACTCAATATATTTTCGGATCACCATCAATAACACGATGATAAAATCACAATATAATATGGCTAAATGATTTTTCTATACATTGGGCTTTTGTACAAATTTCGTGTGTATAATATAACCCGGTGGTATATATATACGGTTACCAGAGCCATCGTTCCACACTCACACATTGTATAAATATATACCTAGACGGGAAAAATTTCTCTGCCATTGAACATCGACATTATAATGGTTTCACTTGTCTGGGAACTCTCCGCAAGCATCTCTTCGTACCGTTATATCCATTCCATTTCTAACAAAACCGACAAACATTTACCAAATTCGATACATACGTATTTTTGTGAGTAAGCAAAAAATAAGTGTACAACCAGAAGAAAATCCATAATGCCAAAAATACACGATATGAGAGATAAATCGGAAAATCGGTCATTGTGATTTGTTCGTTATTGCTGCTGCTGCATGCATGTATCTAGATGTATATACATTGTGGGTTATGGATGTATCAGGAAAAAAACCTCTTGAAAGGGGATAAAGTGACGCAAGTCAATTTACTCGCGAAAGAATTGATATCAGTAAGGGTGACGCCTAAAGTCTCTTTCGTAAAATTTGATTTTGGATGGTTGTCGCTGTTTCTGTCCTTACTCTCATTAATCTGTTATCCATCTATTAAAAGAACTTGAGTAAATCCTCAACTTCTTGCTCCAGGAAGAAGGTGAACCATATATTTTATGGACCTACCTACCAACACCTCAACAATTCCAAAAGTCCAAAGCTACTTGAAATCCTTAAGTTCTTGCTCTAGGAAGAAGATGGGCCATGTATTTTAGGAAGTGACCTACCACCACCTCTATAAGATCAAACGGGTTGGCTCAGTGGTAACGTACTAATAGCCTTCCATCAAGAAAACCCGGGTTCAATCCCGGTGCGGGGACAAATTCTGTAAAGGATTTTTCTTCAGTGTATAGCATAAAACTAACGTTCCTAGGCGTACCCGAGCTTTATAATCTGGGTAATTGAGGTGTTTGGTGCTCTCAAGAAACCATACACCGAAGAACGACATGTATGACGTCACCCATACACGATGAATTCTGTATACATAATATCTGAATTAATTATCGGCTGATATATTAATTGGCGCCAAACAGCTCTCTCTCTCCTAACGAAGTCTCGCTGCTAACGAACTTACTATCGCTCCTAACGAACAAACTCTCTTCAAAAAATGCATGTTCTGTGCTCGTTTGTAAATGTCATTCAGTAACGGGGGGCGTAAACCTGTTGATGGAGTTGTGTTGTTATTTATTTATTACCAAAGTCCAGCAGGGAACTCGTGAAAACCTCAATAATCCTTCAATACACGGGGTGGTCCTAGCCTTTAGGTGGTCCTAGCTCCCAAACTAGATCATTGACCCCCAATTATTTTTTCCAAATGTCTTAGAATTACGCTCCGAACAACAAAATTCATCAAAAAAGCTTGAACAGTATTTGAAATATACTTTCGCTACAAACAAAGGTTGGAAAAATTCATCATTTCAGAATGGGTCAAATTTTCAAATAAAAGTTCAAACCTTCAAACTTTAAAAGGTCTACCGAATCTAAGCTAATCTGGACGTGCGATACCTCGTTGAACTCGTATCGATGTTCAGATAACGAAAACATTAAGCATTGTTGCTGCATGTTCCTTAGCCTCAACATTTTTTATTTGAAATTTTTTGTGATGTGAACTTGCGTCCCGCGCGCGACCTAACGTGCGCGCATGATAGGTACATATACCTATACAGACAATAATGGGAAATACGTCGATACGTTCTTATTTATCTTTTTTTTTTCTTTAACTTCTTTCGATAGAGAAACCTTTATTTATTTAACAGGGAGTAAGGCGAATGATGATGGATATAATTTGAGTTTTCATTCCCTTTAAATTTAAATCAATTTCATCTAAATGG
>JANTFA010061449.1:0-14883 GCA_026413405.1 Phytosciara flavipes | reverse complement strand
CGGCAACATTCGTCAGCGACTCCGCGCTGTAGGTACCAATAATCTCGTCTTACACGCGGCGCTCGTAATGCTGCTGCTGCTGATTCAAAATTGGCCAAAAATGGAAATGATTTGTACGAAAATGGCGAACCATCCGCTAATGGTTGATCATTTGGATAAGCGTTGTCACGAATGTCATCTGTTGGAGTGGTTGGATAATGTTAAGTACTTTATGTCACATTTTATTTCATCAGCAAATCAATCGTACCTGATCGTTTTTCGTTGTTCAGCGTAGGTGAAGCGTAGCGATGTCGACAGAAATACTGGAGACTTTCGGTCAAGCGTTCGCCGCAGAATCTTCTTTTGTCAGGGAAGTTATTCGATCTTACTGACTGTAGGATTACGCACAGTACCATCAATTTCAAATTTAAAGAAGACATCTGTAAATGAAAAAAGAAATGGCACATTTAGAAAAAAAAAGTTTAGGTAGTAAATGCACACAGTTATTCTTGTCTGTCTTAGTATTAGGGCCAACATTGTTAAGAAAAATTAGAGTGTTTTCTGTTAAGTCCAGTACACACTTACATCTAGTATCAAATAGGAATACGATATTTCTACTGCCAATCCCACTAGACACTAGTGGTTAGTGTGCATTTGACTTTAAGCTTACAAACGGAAGAAACTTTTTTCTGTTACACCTGTGTCAGTATGTGAATGAGATGCTGTGCAAGTTTGGAGAGTAATCAGTAGTATTCTGATCAATTTTTTTCATCATTTTTCAAGTAGCGACATCCGTTTACTTTCATAGCTGAATAAAAGATCCATAATAGAACACAGATACTTCTTAGACCCGTACGGACCACACTTATGCGTTCACCCTTACGTTTGTAACACGTCGAATTCGACCTTCTGTGGTAACTCCCAGATGCCAGATCAGTAATAAAATAAATGTCATTCTGTCTGTCAACACGATAACTTAATTAAATCATTTCCGAGTTCGATCATTTTTTGTCCCTGACGGGAAGACAAAAATGTGATGTCAAGTTCGAAGAGGGACATTCTCAGACGGCCCATGTCTTAGTTAGGGTCCATCAAGTGCTTTAGCGCTTTTTGAGCATATCTACGGAAAATTACAGTGAGTGTAAATAGAACAACAAATGATAGAAACTGATGATACCAATCCAGAAAACAAAATTTCATTTAAATTGGCTCAGTGGAGCAAGAGGCCTTAGAGTGAAGTCAGCCGGGGCGTCAGGTGTTTTCTGCATATAAATTGAGTAAATTTCATCCGTTTTTCGTAATTTTTGTTATATTTGAAAAGAATTGGCCAGCCGCTATTTTGGATTTTAGTGTTTTTTGATTATATCTAGAGTAAATTTCACCTGATTTTGGTGAATGTTTCCGGAAAACAATTTTCAAATTAGACTTCGTGCGATACTTTCATAATTGCTGTAAGGAATTTTACTCGCTGCACCCCTGGGAAATGATTAATTACCTGATGACATTGAGACAGAGACTTCGCGAGTAAAATAACATCTTGTGTGGTTGCATTCTTCGCCTTCGGCTGGAGCTGCAAACGTCACACTTGTCAAAATAAAAATCTCAAAATCAAAACCAATTCGTAAATGTACTATTAACAAATGAACTTGAATGGAATGATCGGGAGACCACCAGGGTAGTTTTAAGATGTGTGTCTTTTATGGACAACTAGCTGTACTACGGCTTCTCATGTTTTTAAATGGCGCTGAATACTGGCTAAAACGAAACTAACAACCGAACTAATAATGCTTTGTAGTATCTTAGGAACATGTAGAAATCATAAGAAATCATCAATCAACATAAAAGCTAAGCATCAGATCAGTCATTAAACAATGATTGACCAAATAAAAGATAATAAAATGAAAAGAAGAAAAACAAAAAATCACATTCACAACACGTGATTACATGACGAAACCGACCTAATTCTACAAATTTGATGATTCCTTCCAATTTACCATTAACATGCAGTCGCACATAAAAACATCTTTGAACAAAACATTAATTTTCGCCGTCTCATGATGCATACAAATTATTTCAATTCTTCTCGTGTTTTTCTTTTTCATTTCTTTTTATTAGATCAATTAATTGTATTGCATGTCTGCTTCTATAAATACTTCGAATCTTTGTGTATCTCCTTCTATGACTTTATTCTATTCATTCAATCATCACTACCAATATAGTGTGTCTGCTAACGCATGCCATAAAGTATTAACTGAATCAAATTTAGTCTGTAAATTAAATATTTAATAATTCTTACACATCCGTGAACTTTAAACTCACTCTTAGTGTGATCTAAACCAACCAGGCGCCCGTTGCACAAACAAATATTTTATTCTAGATGATAACGAAATTCTTTAATTTTGTGATGTTGTTGTGGTTTTTTTCGTCTTCTTCTTCTTCTTCTTCTTCGTCTTGTTGTTTTTATATTTTTTTTTTATTGTTCAAGATTATGTTTTAATGAATTGTAATTGGAAGTGTATGCACAACATGTTGAGTAAGACCCAGACTGGGTGTAGTGGCGTTTTTTTTCTCAAATAAATTTTTCTATTTTAAAAATAGATTTTGACATTTTTCTATTTTTGATAGTACAAAGGTTACACGAACTACTTATTATTTGAACCAGTTCATTGAATTTGTTTTGTTTTTTTCTATATTTGTAAGATTTATGACTAAAAAAGCTGATTTAACCAATGCCGGTTATGAACTCGCTACAGTTGTTTGTATTTTTGAAGTTTGGTGTTTTTTTTATATTGGCTGCCATCATTTATTCGTATGAAGTCATTCGCAAATTGAAAACTAATTTTACTTCAATTGATCAGATCATCTAAATTTTACTAATAAAATTCTGATAAATTCATTTAACGTTGTCGAATTCAATATTATAGTCTTCTGTGAATAATGTTATCAATCTAGGGAAAAAACCACGTAACTCATTCACATCAACGAAGTAACAATGGTGTCTACGAAAACAAATGAAGTACTAGACCCTTTCGATACCCATCTATGAATGGGCCAAAGATTTGCTCGGAATGGACCGAAGTCGGGTGAGTGGTAGGAGTGATTACATGACATTGTAAGCTGAATCGACATCTAAGTAAGCTGAAGCTTTCAACTACTTCAAGAAGAAGAAACGAAGACGCATTAAATATGTAACTGCCCAAAGTTTCTTCAACTAAGACGTAGGATGTTGGGAAAAGAGCAGCTGAGAGGTGGTTTCTTCAAAGTCTGCTGCTGTTGGACCTGACATTTTGGAAAGGTTTCCAGCAACGACCGAGATAGAAACAAAAGATTGACCGCGGAAGTGGGCGTCGCAAACTGATAAATCTAAGACCTTCATTAAGCCTTTTACCTTTATTTAACTGAATATGGCGTTGCGATCGGAAGTACTCTACTTCTACAAAAGTCCGTATATTCAGCTGTGCAAAGATGAGAAAAGCTAGTAGGTCTTTTTTCGTCATATTTCTTTTAGGTTAATCGTATTCAATATCTAGACTAACAAAAGAAAATATTTGAAAAACAGAGGCGCTATGAAAACGAGACTGAATGTCAAGGCACTACACTATGGTACCATAGTGTAGTGCCTTGACTGAATGTAGCACTATAGCTTTTTCTAACGGTCAAACCAACATTAGTAGAATTTCCATTAGCCTAGATATGCATCTGTTATAAAGAAGGGAATGCTCGACAATCTCAAGTTGTTGTTATGTTAAAACGCATCTCCAAAGAGTTGTTGATTCGAAATCAATCTTTCGAAAATGCTTTGATCAAGTGAAGTAGTAGAAGCGACAATAATACTGCTCAACTGCTGAAATCAAAGGTAAAGAAGATAGTAGGGCCGATATGTTGCTAGATCAATGGTGAAAGGCTTCTGCAACTGTTCCGATATGAAGAAGTGATATCTATTTTTACGGATAAAATAAAGAGAACTCTGTTGTTAATTCGATCGATATCGATAACATCAACAAAGTTTTTAAGACATATCTCAACAAAACAATTTCTCTGCTTTTGTCCGTTCTTTTTAAAAATATTCCATACGACCTTGGCGCTATTTATAAACATTTCTCGACTTGCAGTCAAACAAACGGAAAAAAAACCGAATGAATAAACATAAAGAAGGGATGCTGCATATAAACGAAAATTGTGTTTATCGCTTTTGGGTTCTTATCAGCACACACCAGTAAACAAAACCAAACAAAAACAAAATTATAAAAACAATTCATTCATAAAGCTCGGCGATATATAGGACTTTGATCGTTTATGCTGATGGTCTGGCAGATTGACCGGCTTGATGCATGTCATTTAAAATTGAAATCAAAGTGTTTTTCTTAAAATAAAGAGAAAAACGTTGTTGACTTGGGATGTAGTTATTTATATGAATAATTTGATATGGTTGCACAGTCGAAAAACAACAGAAATAGAATTGAATTTTTTTTAAAAATAGATTTCTGTAACATGACTTATCTGCTCTGTGCTAATGAAATGTTTTTGTTTTTCCTCTGTAACATATGTTTCATTTATAATATTTGTTGTTGTTGGTGTTGTCGGTTACATTAATTATATTTTCGACACTTGCACACTTAGTATGGTCCTTTACACAGACTATGTAATGTATTATGTCAAGTATGACGCTTGAAAATACAAAATTGTGTTTCTGAGTTTTATCACAAATTATAACAAGAATGTGAATGTCGTAATATTTGTATACACATGGAAGAAGACTGAAAGATTAATAAATCGGCAATGTTTACGTTGGTGACGAGAGCAAGTCAAAGTTGAGAAAAGTTGCAGATGGCAATTATTTCAGCTGGTTATCAACGGTTGAAGCAAAAAAGCGATGTTGTCTAGTTCTTCTTAGTCGACGTGAATCGTTATTTAACATTTAATTCTTGCTACAAAGCACTTCATAAATACTGAATATCACTGCGGCCACAAATGGCCTCGGGTGAATTTAGAGCGGCTTACAAAATTGGGAAGATTTTGGAACGGTTTTTTATTTAGAAGAATGTTTTACGTCGAAGTTGACGAAATTCCAATACAGAATTCTAAGCAAAATATCTGTAAGCATTAACCGAAGCACGTTGTGAAGTTGAAAAAAGATTTTTTTCAATCAAAAGAATTAACAGATTTGTCCAATATACCAACGCCTTTGATAACTTATCGAAGTGAGATGAAATATACTTGAGATGGAAATCGTACAACGAAGCAATCATGCTTATTTGTCGCTATGTCAGGCAATGACGGACTATTAAATATTGAATGGATAGAGTTGGAGGTTTCTCGAGCTATTTTCTTTCGATCCAGAATACTTTTCTGTTCCAAAAATTGATCTGCGGTATTCTTCTTGAATAATTCTTTATAGGTTATTCTAAACGCTGAAACGTACAGTAAATGATGGACATGTACATCTGGTTTAACACAATCCACACGTCCTTCTTGATCAAACATGTTACCACACACGTAATTCTTGCTACAGAGTACCTACCGCATACTTATATTAATTGCGGCTACATACGGCCGCGGCCTCAGGCACATTTCCGGTGGCTAATAGAATTGGTTCGATTTTGAATTTTAGAGGCATACCATAGGGGTTAAGTGTTCACTTTGAGTCAATGATACCACCCCAAATAAACCTCCTGAATGGGGTGATAGAACACACAAGTGAATAAATGTCGAGTTATTAGTGATTCCAATCTGCACTGAAAAAGCGGGACGACCTAATAGACGCCGTCCATAAATGATGTCACTGCTGTTAAGAGTAGCGAGAATGTTTCAAGAAAATGTGTGAGGGAGGAAGGAAGGACTGTCGAAAGGTCTCTAAAATAGCGGTACGTCATTTATGAACGGTTCCATAGAAATATTTTTGGTTTAGAATAACTTTCTCCGTTGAAAAGGTTGCAATTTCAATTATCCTTAACCATTATGAAGCGACCAGCCTGATTTGTGACGACTCCCGAAAGGATTAGTTTAACTCATCAAATTGTATTGTCTTTATACAAGAGTAGGTTCAACAAATATGGGGCTTTCATTTTCAGTCGTACTTGCGACATTTGTTTTATATCAGAACGGGATTTTCCATTTTGTTGGTAGATAAAAAACATTTTTTTGGATATCGCGATGATAAAAACATTTTGTTATCGAAAAGACTCCACGCATAATCAGAAAGTTAAGTAATCCGACTAAACCAAACAAAAACAACCGGAAATGGTTTTTGTATCGAAATCTATGTGTAGGAATGTGTTTTATTTGTACGAGAGATATTATTCGACTAAAAATACTTGTGGGCAATAAATGTGAAAAGAAAAACAAAAACAAAATTTCACAAACATTTCACAAATGGGAAATTCTATTAACGGTTTGACGGACAGAATGTAAATTTCAACATGATGTGTAGTTAAAATAAGTTAACGTAAGAGAAGAGAAATGTGTTTTATGCGTTTGAAGAAGCAAATAAAGAAACGATCATATGGAATGTGCGCTGACGCCCATAGCGCCATTCAGTTAAGAAAATACGGAAAACTAAATTCAGTACAAAGGGAAATATTTTTATGGCGCTTTTCTTGGAACATGTCAGAACCGAGTACTGGGTCTTCTGATGTGTTATTAAATGAAAAATGTTCTTTTAATGAGCATTAATGTGTGGAAACTTTAAAAGCAAAAATAAAATTTTGTGGAATTTTCTTTTCATTTGAATTGTGAAAATTTGTGTTAAGAATAGAGAATGAAACTGAGTTTTCATAACTTTCTTTGATACGAAATAAAGATCAGATTGAGGACCGTCAGATTTTCCGTAAGTCTGAAAATGAAGGGTAGCAAATGATTCTGGTTGTGAAATGAAGCTTTCCATTGCAACTGTCCAAATTTATTTGGATTGGTGAATAATGGGAAGATCAAAAAGAGGCAACGGACGCATCCATTTAAGACATAAAAGAACCTCTAAAATGATAATTCGTGAAGTCGCATATTCCGTCGTTTTTGAAGGTTTTAATTATCCTCCTTCCCTCATTCATACCTCCTAAATGGGTGAGTAGAAAATATGATTCGACTATGTTGGAAAAAGTTTCTAAATGTCATATACTCTTTGGTCGCTTTGTAGCTCGAAAATACCACCTCATCCAACCATGGCAAAAGTGGCAAGGGAATGACTATAACTTTGAGGGCTAACCTCTTTCATGTGCACCTCTGGCGAATTGTCATAATATTCAAATTAAATTCTACGTTTGTATGATTCTTCAGGACGTATTTTATGGATGGCTACTAATAGCCAAAATGTTCTCTTCCAAAGGATGACAAAGTAATTCTTCGGTATGTTTCCGAAATGCACCGATTTTCTTCTTTTTTTTAATTCGGCTAAACCTCGTAACATACAGCCGTTCATGCAAAAATTCCAAAGTGGCGGATTTTTCTTTGATTTTACAGTGTTTTCAAGTTGAAAATGTAGCCATGTACTTAGTTCTACAGACCACCTCACTCATAAATATGTTCAAGGAGGCTGCAGGTACATTTTAGCCGACTGACAAAAGTAGTCGTGTTTTTATAGAGAAATTTTTGTATCTTACGAGTGGAATCTTTGGGACAGGCTGATGGAATTTTTTAGAATTAAGTGGAAATTTTGAAGTTCAGTGGAATTTTTTAAAGAAATTTTTGGAATTAATAGTTGAAATGAAGTTGTTGTGACAGATTTTCAGCCAGTGATTACCCCCGCGGCAATTCCGGAGCAGACTTTCGAACCATTTCTTGTTTAGAATGATGATGTGCATAAGGTCAATTTTTGGAAAATTTGATTTCCACAATTTTCCGAAATTCCATGGAATTTCCTAAAAGTTTCTTGCAATTTCCCAGACTTTGTATTTGTGAAGATTTTAGATCAGTATAGAAATGTTCGGAATATTATGCCGTGTATAATCTGCTGTCGAAGACATACTTCACGTAACTTACAAAAACAACTAATAAAGCTAAAAATTCCGTAAAAAGATTAGTTTCCAATCTTTATCTGTTGCAAATCGTTTGACCTCTGTGGTGAACTATTTGACTTCGAAACGATTTTGTGCTGAGCATCCCCAAATCTATCTTACATAACACTAACAGTCAGACATGCATTCTGGTCTGTTACTGTAATGTGCCACAAGAGAACGTATATGTAGATGCAATCAGTTCTCAAGTAACAAGAGACGCCCGACCAATTAAAACAATAGCAAGAAGATGAGTGTATTGAGAGCAGCAGCATTAAATGTTCTTAATTTCTTTTAATTAGAAATGTCTGAAATTGTAATTTACAATATTTGATTGGCAATTTGTTTATTACAATCTATGAATAATAAAATTTCAATATACAAACATGCGTGTAGCACGTGCCAGTGCAAAATCAAAAATATTTGTTTAGTAAGTCAGATAACAAAGTCACATATATATAGTAAAATGAAGTGTTTTTATATATTATTATGCTGGAATTCAGTAGATAGAATCCATTCCAAGGAGATTTCTGTTTATAGAACCATTTCGTTGTAACAAATTACAGTGGAAAAAAAATTAATTTTCTTGTTTATGAACTAAATGCAAGTGAAATTCTTAGATAAGACCTACAAGCATTTATTATGTACAGAAATAGCACATTGACAAACCGTCAAAACAAGAAAAAGCTGAGAAGGAAGTTCACTGCAAATTCAATGAGTTATATTCTATTTTGATTAGAAATTTCACTGATTTTCTTGTCCTCAATCAATTTAATGAACAGTCATGTTAGTCACACTGTTTCTCTACGTTTATTTACTTTATGAAATATTCTACTGCTTGCCCCATGCGAAAGTTGAACATTACATAGCAATATGCCCCCTACGAAAATGATTCATTACATGGTGGAACATTTTTGGTCCATTTCCCATGAATTTTTATGTGAAATTCAACATTCGGATCTAGCAGGCAGTAAATCAGACTACATTGAATGCTGCTGCGTAATATTCTTCAATTCCGAAACAATTTTAAGGGGTCATGCAAGAATGACGTCCACCTTTCAGTGCTGCCAGTATACATTTGAATCATAAATTAGTCGACAAATATGCATTTTATAAAGTCATATGTGTGCTCTACCCCCTAAATAGACTCCTAGATAGCCTTATTTAAGATTCAAATGTACTGGCAGCACTGAAAAATGTGGACCTCATTCTTGCATAGCTCTTTATGACATAAGAAAACTCCGTAAAGTGTTTTTGAGGAACTTGTTCCTCTGAACGCTATTCGACAATAGTAGATGAATTCCTCGCCTTCGGCTCGGACATGCAAACTCTATACTTGTCGAAAAGACAGTTACCGAAGCTTGTTGCTCAGAAACACACAGGGGAGTTTGCTTTTATTACATAATGGTTCCGTAATGTAATGAATTACTTTCTAAGCATCCAATGTAAACTACTTCATTCCACCCGGATTGAGTAGAGTTTTTTTTTCATTCATGCAATCTACACAACATGTAAAATGGATAACTCAGATGATTGTACATTACGCATCAATAATTTGGTTATCTACTCAGGGGTTTATATTCCTCGCACTCGGTTCGAGATACACGCTACAAAACGGAGGGGAAGCTTGCATCTGGAGTCGAAGGCGAGGGTTATAATCTTCTGAGTGGATATCCCGTAGAAACGTAAGGTATTTTATTTAACAAAGCAACCAAAAGATAAAGTATCGTAAAACTAAGTGACATTTTTGAAGTCGTCTTTTAACTGTGAAGCCATGATGAGGCATTTTTGGTCAAGCGAAGAAAAATGCAGTAGACAAAAAGATCTAATTTTTCTTCGTTTGGCCAATAATGCCCCATCATGGTTTTTTTACGGTTAAAAGTCGATTTTGAAAATGTCACTGCGTTGAGTAAAAAAATTGGTTCTCCCAAAAGCCTCATTCGAACAAAATCAGACATTTCACCGAGAAAAATATTGGAAAATTTCACTGAGTAGTCTGCATTCGATCGATTGAGGATTTTAAGAAGTCTCATTTTAAAAAAAATATGTTTTTCCACTCGGGAAATGATAAGTAAAAATGTCAGTTACTTTACCTTGTTAAGAATTGTAAAATGTTGTAGATCCAAAAAATTAATTTATTGGTGTTTTTCCGACTCCTTCTAATTCTTCGAACCAGATTACACATTCACACTTATTAATAAGGAACAAATTAAAATGACCTAAACAGACGAAAGTTTTTACAAAAGAAAATCTTTTTTTTTGTTTTAATCAGCAAAAAATGTTCAGTTAATTTAAAATAAAATTCTTGGAAAAGTGAATTTTTACTACAAACACAATATTAGCAACGCAACAATCTCACTCAAATAATATAACAACAAAAAATGCTTAATCAATTACATATTTCAGTCCGTTTGAGTTCACTTCTCAAGTGCAACTGTTTCTACTGAATTCTAACAACACAACGAATCACCGAAAAAAAAACCATCTGAAAAACACTTATCGTATTCATATTGGATCAATGTTATAGGAAATTACGAAAATATCCCGCCACAGAGCGTTCTATTAGCTGCTGGTTCTTTTTTTCCTTTCTGCCGTCTGTTCAAATATACACTCTATCTCGTCTATGGTCATAGTAACAATAAGCTTATAAATTAACATAACTCATCGTTTTGATGTCGCTATATATACTCGGAATTCTTTATATTGATAATGTAATGTACTACAGTACACCCTCAGCCAGTCAACAAGCCATATTTATATTTAAACATTCTTATCGGTCAGAATTGTTTGTTTACTCAGTTCTTGTTATTCAGACTAAGACTGATGTGTACCAATTTCGGTGTTCGAGCAATGCTTTGGACATATTATTAAATCATCCATGCTACAAGAAGAACAACTAAATTTTGATTCACTCTTAGCATCATGTCACGCTATAACGACAGATATGTCGCGGTCTTAGGAGTCCAATGTAGAGTTCCATATTCATGCTCTCCAATTGAGTTCAGATGTTCATTATATAAAAATCAATTAATCAATTAATCATCAGCACGACATACTTTCAGAAGTAAGCGAATATTGTGGTCAGCAAAAGGTCAGCCTAAAGTTAAAAACAGGAAATTGTAAAATAAGGTTAACGATTGAATGGGTCATTTCGAATTTTATATTTTTTTTACTCGGAAAATTACCTGATGTCCTAAAGCTGTCCTGATTCCAAGTTTACTGAACCCTTAGGGGCCATTAAAATAGTGCGCACGCACTTTTCTGATAATTTTTGACTAGTAAGAGAAGCATTTTGAATACAAACAGAGCCTTTGATTCTCCCTTTCTCATGGTTCACGTTTAGTGCATACTTTTGAGACAAAGACGCTGTTTCGACTAAAGCGTAACGTAGAAGAGCCTGGCGCTGCCTTATCATAGCTCGAAGTGTTCCATACCACTTCCATACCCAGAATCTTAGGAAAAATCGTATTATCAAGTAAAAAAAGCGCGACCTCTTCTCCCCCTAAACTTCGCACGCTTATGCACGCTTTTCTTCGAAAGGGTGCGTGCGCACTATTTGAATGGCCCCTTAGGATCCTCATAATAGGGGAGACATCTGACACACCAATGGAAATCTACGCCTTACCACATCTTACACATCCCATTATACCGTTTCCTATAGCTATGATTCTAATTTTGCCAATTTGAACAGAGGAAAATTTTAGAGTACAGAAAGGAAAATTTAAGAGATTGGCATTGGGTGTATCGACAAAAGATTACAATTCCATTACGTTCGTTTGTTCAAATTTTCAGTCGGAAATTTATTTCATTCGTTTTCAATGTACACATTCACTCATATGATATTCTAATTGTCCGTTACCAATTCGTAACGTTAAAAATCTCAGATAATAATTCTCAATGGACGATTGAACTTTTGACAAGTTATTTTTAATCCACGTAAAACATCATTCTAAGCAAAAAATTGTGATATGGTTAAGGTATGCCCTCATGATGCAACGATTTTTGATACGTTCGTCTAAACCTCGAAACGTACAGCCGCTTCATGTAGAAATTCTGAAATGACCGCTCAATATCTTTGATGTTACACCGTCCTAAGATATTCTATTAATCGAAAATGTGACCAAACTTGAAGCTCTACTATGGACCACCTCACACATAATTATATTAAAGGAGACCCCAGCGACCCCAGGCACATCGAAAGCGGCTGTCAAAATAAGTCGAATTCGGAACACAAATCTTTGCATTTTATAGGCATCTGAATCGGTTAGTCAATCAATCTTGAACACC
Source organism: Phytosciara flavipes (assembly GCA_026413405.1). Classification (NCBI taxonomy): domain Eukaryota; kingdom Metazoa; phylum Arthropoda; class Insecta; order Diptera; family Sciaridae; genus Phytosciara; species Phytosciara flavipes. The sequence goes on along the minus strand of JANTFA010061449.1, from coordinate 2,629 downwards.
AGACGAGAGTTCACGCTCTTACTTGAAGTTATTCAAAAATGCCTTGAGTGTACACTCTGAGGCGATGTGTCATTGTCTGAATCGGAACACCACAGTCACACCCTGGGTTGTCGACCAGTCTCGATTTATGCATATGTTTAGCACATCTATCATGCCCAGTTTTTGAACGAACTCTCGGCAAAGTAAAACTCTGCACTCAGATCGTCGGGTGTCTCATGAGATTTTTATTGTCCACGTTGCTGTTGTGCCATTCTTCACGCCACTGATTTTTCCCATGAAAACCGGTCTCGTCGAGTCTGACTGCTCTTTTGAGCGGAGGTTTTCTAGTCACTATAATCGTCCAGGTGAGCATAGAGAAACCCTCAAAACTCGGTTATTACTAGAAATGCCCACGGCCCGGTGCTCAAGAGTAAAATGTCCAAGCCCCCCATTACCCAGTGTTCAGTTGTTTAGTTATTCATTCGTTAGTTCAACTGTTAAGACCATATAAAGACCTACTTAATAGACAGGTTTCATTTCACACCCTCTGGCTAATACGAAAATCTGATTTTAGTCTTATCAGTTTCACAAAACGGCGTTATTACATCAAATGGGCGCTCACGTTCCAAGAAAATTCCCATGTCCAGTCCGCTACTCGCAGTATTTGCTGTCCATCATACCCATGGCATGGGCTGCGAGAAGCCCGCTTTTGCGGGCGGTTCTTTCATCTCTTTAATTATAACAATTTTTTCTCTCTTCCGCTTAGTGTCAGGTTTCTTCCTGTGTTAATTTTGGCTTTAGGTTACATATATTTCCATTCACTTGGAGTGAGACATCTTCAGTTTCCTAGTCATTATAAAATCCGCTTGCTTCGTACGGGTATTAAAATATAGAAGCTGAATGTCAGTTGTAATCTATATACAACCTCAGCTATTTTCTTTGATTTTGTTTTGTGTGGAGTATTGCCCATATATGTAACCGCATTCACACTCTGATAAATCTGGTAAACAAAATGCTTCATTTTCATAAGATGATAAACTTAAAGAATCAAGAGACTTTGATCGAAGTATAATAATGTGGACGCACGACAATAATACAAATTATCGAAAGGTAATATTGATTCGGGGAAAATGTCTTGAAATTTAATAGAATTTCAGTCGGCGGCATATTGTTTTGGTTGTAAAGTAAATTCCAAACAATAAACAAAAATATCAACAAAAGTAAATATTTTTGAGTTCTAGCTATTTATAATAAATTAAAAATATTGTCAAATGAATTCATAATTCATAATTATGGTGTTTGAATTGATGTTGACTCATGCATGATGTCTGTGTGTACAATAAACACCAATCTGCCTCGTTGATTGTTTGAAAGAATAACTACTTTCTTATGCACAAAAACAACAGGCGTCTGACATCTAATTAGATCACAAAAAAAACCATGAATCGATCTAAGAGGACGTTCAAATAGTGTGCGCGCCCAAAGAAAGACGATTTTCAGATCCCCTCCCCATACGCGAAAGAATTCATGGAAAAAAAATTCTAAATGTAGTGAACCCATTGATCTGACCCACTTCCCCCTCGACAGCCGGCGCACTATTTGAATGATCCCTAAGTCCTATCGAATGACACTCTTCCCATATTAGCCCGTTAGCGATATCTTGGCTGTTAGTTCGCTTAAACGTTTTATGAGTTCGTGGAAAAACCTAATTGAATCAAATCTCTTGCGTCTTTATTACCATCATGGTTATTCATTTATTTATCAGCACACAGTCATACTATACTGTTGAGTATTAGTTAGGTCAAACAGTGAAACTCTAGTGTGTTTCACAAAGTACATGTAGTTCTCCGGATCCTATTTGTGACAATAATCCAAAGTTTGTTATAATGTAATGCTGACTGACATAGTTTCAATCCTTGGCGTATATACAAACCCGAATTGCAAGGCCGCAATTGGCGAGTCGAGAATAAGTGAAGCGAAGAGGGGGACGATGCTTATGTTAGGTAATTCATCTTATCTTATCTTATCAACCAGATTTTCCATTCTCAATTCGGTGTATGTCAATTCCCTTCTCGATCTACGTTTTGTGATGCTAAAGATTTAGTTCGTTACGCTTTGTGCGACGTAACGTGAAAACCCTTGTAAGGTTACCTTAGGCTGGTTATTACCATAGTGGAATCTGGGTGGAGAACGCACTTATTAGGTTCGTGGACTAAATGAACTTAATTCGGAGTAGAATCTTATTAAATTGCATTAAAATGCATTGAAGCCGTGGTGTCGAGTGTAGTGTGTTGAATTTAAACATTAGAATAAGACGGCAGTGGATGTGGATGTTGTATGTTTTTCAGCATTCAATTTCATACGACTTAGTCTGTTACTTCCATTTAGTCCAATAAGTGTGTTACCTCGACTATTGGGCTCTGCGAGCGAGCTCAACAGCCACCCTTAACAGTTCAGGGCTAAATGGACTAAACCGACTAAATGTACTAAATAGTGTGAGCTGCCCCTCGGGAAAATGGGCACAAATCACATATTTCCAAAAGTTTCAAAATGTAAAATCCTCTCCGTTAGTCTATTGTATCCCGATACCGAGTAAAAATATAAATCTCAAAGTGTCTAAATAAGAAACACGTTTTCTCGCGGTCTCAAT
>JANTFA010061338.1:0-14885 GCA_026413405.1 Phytosciara flavipes | reverse complement strand
GGCAAAGTCTTCTTAGCATTGACTACATCAACAAAAAATATCTGATGTTTGAAACAAGATTTGTGATAAATTTGGTGAAGAAACACAGGAAGAGGCGGGAAAAAATTTTGAAGAGAAAAAACCATTCAGGTTGAACGCAAGCAACAAATTTAGGAAAATTCAAGAATTTCACAAAAATCTAGTAGGGCCACAAGTCAATTTTTCATCGGTTGCTAACTTTACGTTTCTGAAACCATTCGATAAATTGCAAATGTGAGGTTGGTGTACTTTGAAAGCACTTGAAAAAATGAACCAATGCAATGTACAGGTCCCTGAGTTCACTTACTGAAAAAAGCTACATTTGAACTGTGAGGAAAAAGAATCTAGAATCGTAGGTTCCGAGGCTAATTCAGAAACTTTTTTCGACAGTCTAACTATCAACAATCACTTAACGTGAAATTAGATGGGAGGGATGAGCACTGGCTCTGGTAAAAATTTCGATAGAGCATAAAATTCCTGAATTCGTAACTCGAGTTTACTCTATTCTATACACTCGACAAAAGTGGGACCAAGTCATTAGGTCCACTCACTGAACTTAGGTTTGCAATAAAAAAATTTCTAAGGAAAATAGCGTACTTTGGTACACCTCTTAAGGACTCTTTCAAGGCTCTACTACATTTTATTTAAAATATTGCTGGATTCATGCCAACGACTTGTAATTTCCCGCATCTTCCACTACCGAACACACAATATTAAGCATAGCCAGCCGCATAGCGTTTGGCTGTTACCGTATGCTGTGTGTGTGTTGTTACATAGCGTTACGTAATGTCGCTGTTTTGTATGTTTATACGAAGCAAAATGAGACGCGATAGTTTCTTTCAGATGCTGTGCTGTATACGACGACGACTACATAGGTAACAGTTGCTTTTCTTTTTCTTTCAAATTTACTGTGGCTGTAGAGAGTATTTAGATAAAATTAATCTGACTGGGAACAATGAAATTGATTATTCTAAGGCTTTTCGCATATAAAATATAGAAATCGAAACCGTTTTCCGATATACACGGTGGCAATTAGCATAATCTGCTATACGAAATCTCATTCGTCTTTTGGTAAATCGAAATTCGATTACTCAACAAAACAACCAACACACACACATGTCGTGTATCAGTTTTATTTAGCCGTCCAGCATCGACCAATTTAACCACATCTATACGATATTTTCATCATGAACGAAAGAACAATTTTGAAAAACGTCTGCGATTCAATCTGGTCAAACCGGACGACAACAAAACAACGAACGGACTACAACTGACACATAAAAAACTAGAAAAAAATATTTTATACATTGAACGTACGCTACCAATGGAAATATGGACCGACAGGAGGAGGCAACAAGACGCGATACATTTTTTTTTCTTTAAATCTCATTAAACTAAAGTTTCTTTGTTAACGGAAAATGCTTGATTTTGGTTTTGAGTGATTGAAACCATTTTTTTTAGTCATAATAATTGTGAATACTGAAAATAGAGTATGATAGTGGTAGAAATGAAGGTAACCGTCTCTCATTTACAGAGACAAAATTCTTCGGTTATCTGTGTACAATTCGAAGATTGTTGAATAGTAGATTTCCAAATAGTCTACTACTCTCACAGTACGTGTACATACATGAAATGAAGTCTCAGGGAAGTTCCACATCAAGTGTGTAGTGTATTGAACATTTTGAATATTTTACTACGACAATCAATTCACTTTTTAGAAAAAATTCAATCTCATCATAGCATCATAGAGCAAGTAGTGAATGTCTTCCATCTAAAAGTATTGTTGTGGCTCACGCTATGTGATTTTACCTTCGGACATTGCATTGTGTATTCAAAGCAAAACTTGTTGAGTTAAAGACACACAAGCCATTTTTCATTGCTGAGATCAAAAATGTAATCGTAATCTAACTCGTACAACTCTCACTATGTGTTCGCTTGCCAACATGGAAATATATCCTTACAATTAATGAAAAATAGTAAAATTGGTCATGAGTGATGAAAGGTTCCGCTTTTCTCACGAATTGAAATAGTATTTTCTCGCACTGGATGTCAATTCGGAGCCGAGCTGAGGTCGACAGGATATCGTAGTGTGTGAAAAAATACCTATAAATTTCACGAAGAGGAATAACTATACACAGGCTTGCACTTGAATTTTCGGCTTGAGTGAGATTGCTTTTGCAATTCCAGGTTGTAGTGAGGTTCCGCTTACTGATTACTTATTACTGATTAGTGTCCCACCTTTCCTCAGTGGAAATTATATAAACGAAGTCAGAAGTCATCAAGATTAGTGGGACGAAACGATGTCTTTAGGTACTCTAGGGAATGACTTGACTTGAACTCAATGTTTTTTGTGCGTTTCGCTTTTCACGCATACCGACGACGACTACTACAAGAGATTTGGCTCGTTTGATATTCCTGTGGATTTTCGTTTTTGTGGTTTTTCACTCTTAAAGTTCTGACGAATGAATGAATAAAGAGAGAGAAGGAAGCAGAGAAGGAGCCTTACAGGACCTCACAAAGAGTTGACGGTCTCTCGAAAAACGTGTTACGGCTGTATGACGACAGTCACGAGCTGTAAATCAGTGAAAATGTATATGAACATCCATTTGTTTACTTTGTTAATTCTTTTGAACAAGTATTTTTTCATGGATGTCCTATTATGTTACGGAGGCACACAGAATTACATTAGATGAAACACATGTGAAAATGACGCTCACTACATGTGAAACTGGTTGATCCGAGATCCAAGTCGACGAAGAGATCAACATCAGGCAAAGCACAACTTGAAGTAGTCCACCATCCATCAGGTGTACCATTAAATTTGAAATATTTTACTAAAAACAATACGAAAATATTTCGCCGGTATGTGGATAACATTTAGCTGAACCTCACGTTGTCAAGTAACGCACATACACTAATTGATTAAAACCCTCCCCCAATATTCGTTTATGTGGAAAATGTTTCTAAAATTGAGTCTGATAAGACTGACTATACAATATTTGTGCTGCTGATGTTGACGGTGAAATTATTTGTTCAAATTGAGTGTATTTAGTCGACGATGCGATATTTTATTTATTCAGAGATAATGGTCGAAGATATTTTTGGAAATGAAATTTTTTTTGTATTTCCTTTTTCTCTGTCTCTAATAAATTTCTCTCTTGCTTGGTTCGATAAACAATTTTTTTTTTCATATTGTTTGGTCTGGAAGCTTTCAAAATTCGGATGGGAAAACCTTTAATTGATCACGTTTAAGTGATTTGTGTATACCATTTTGATGTTGTACTTTTCTGTGATTTTCATTTCTATGAACGAATGGATATCAAAGGGAATTTCCTATTCAAACAGAGGGTAGGTACGGATGCATGTTCTACTACTCCTCCAATAAAACACGATCGATTGTATTAGAAGGAATTGAATTCGAGTACAGTAGAATGTAAGGAATGGTTACTGAAGGTTCGCATATGAGATTCACTTTAATGAGCTCATAAAAAACCTGAATTTATTTTATAAATAGTTAGCTAATTCTTCCATCATTTAATAGCATATTACCAACATAAGTGGGTATATAAAACTCTGTAGCAAACATTGTAAATAAACAACATGACTCAATTATCATTAATTTTGTTTCCAAGTCCACTCTTCCACTCTTCGTTTTGTTTCACTAATTTTATTTCGAACGATGGATGAGAAATCGAAGGAAGAGCGAGACAGAGAGCAAAATAACAATTTCAAATATTATATAATATGTGAACAAAATGAAAATGACATGTCATTAATTCATTCAGCTGTACGATTTCATATTTTAATACCGTCATCGTATTATTTAATTAATACAAAACGAAATGTATGTAACATATACAATCAAAATTGTTTATATAACGTTGAATAGGTTGATTGCTTGGAACACAAAATTAATTTTTTAAACTGACTTAATTTCGATGAACCTTTTTATTCGTCATTAATTAGTATATAGCGCAACGAGAATAGACACAGCTAAGCCAGATGTGTACATGCAAAAAAATACGAGCATATAACCTCTGAGAGGTCTAACATTTCTTCATCAGCCATGGCCTGATGAGTGCTATAGTCTTATAATGTATTGAACTGCACGTTAAGGGGCCATTCCCTCGTCACGCAGAAAGGGTCAACAGTGACCCAAATTTGTAAGGACCGTCACGTTTTATTCAGCAGCGTGAAGTCATTTATGAACGATACCCAATGTGAAAATTCGAAAGGAATAATTTAATGTTTCTACAGATTGTAACAGTGACTAAATTCATTCGCTATGTAGAAGCTCACTTAAGACGTCAGCTTTTTCTATATCACAAAAAAATGGCACCCATGTGTTGGTATGGGCCAAAGTCATCGGATATGCTTAATATGGGTTCCCGGATACACAGGAGTGGAAGGTTATGAGAAACCATATGATCTAGCTAACGTTGATGCAGCAGCTGTAGCAGATGGAATCGAATTGTATCTGCTTATACTTAAGTCACTGTGCGACAGAGCGCTGGAAGAATGGGTTAGGGGGAAGATGCGAGTCGCTGGGAAGTATATGAAGGAATTACTCACACGAAATGCTTTCTACCGAGGCCTGATAAATCCAATCTACTCCTATCTCGTAACACAATTTCTATTTTTTTGACATTCACATTACTTTTCTGATGATAAAATCGCCTAAATGCATGAACCGAAAGACCAAGAGTTTTATCATTTTTTAGTCGTGCGTGATTTAAAATACCCAAAGAGAAAAATATTTGAATTCGGGTAAGAAATCAGACATTCCTCCTTGGGACTAAAATAGTCTTCTCTTCTTCTTCTAAAATAGTGTCCAGGTCAAATCAGTCTGCTCAGCATCTGATGGATGTAGAAGCGAAAGATGAACCAAAAGTTGATTCAGTAAATTCATTCAAAACAAAAGAGCCACCTACCACACGTACCCCAAAAATTTCTGTTTGTTAAATTTGTAGTGGCTTGGTGTAAATGTCTAGTCATCGAAATGAGTTTCTGATCATTACATCCAACACCATAAAGTGATTAAACGTTTTTCCCTTGTCGGGTCTCTTCAGTGCGATAAGATAAATAAACAATTTTGCAATTGACGGCAGAATAGGAAATTATACATTTCATTTTGGCTTTACAATACGTTGATAGACATCTAACAAAAATATACCTTTACGCCCGACGCAGAAATAATATGAACTGTCTGCCCTCGATCAATAAACCAATGCCTAATGCAAAACAAAAGGACTTTGGGGGTTTTTTTCTTTCTTCGAAAAAGGGTTTTATTCTAGATATTAACACTGTTAGGCGGTAAGAAAAAGGGGTTTCAGATTTATTATTACACGTCATATCGCCTTGGAAAGCGAAATATCAAAATAAAAAAAAGCAAAGAAATTACTGCACAGCAGATTTGGTTTTGCTTACATAAATGTCACTCATTGTGGATCACATTTTGTATGAAGCAAATATTTACCATTAACTTTGCAATGAAAATCATTTTTAATTTTTTGTTTTCTCTGTCACACACATACTCTATCTGGCAGACCTTGGCTCCGGGCAAGTGTATATTGATTAAAGCTTGGTAGTGCTGACATTAAGGTAGTTGATATCAGCAACATCGATCTTAGTTTGTTAACTTTTTATTGATTTTTTGACTATGTTCATTAAGAATCTTCTGCAGAAGAAATTTGAATAAATACTTCGAATTCTACCTAAAGATAAATTAAAAAAATTTGTTCTGACATTACTCGTTTGACCAGTATTTCGCCACCGGTTGTACAGTAGTAGATTGCTTTGAAATTGGCACTCTGCAAAATGTGAAACATAAAGAAAAAAAAATGTTCCAAAACCCACTGAAATCCCGTGCTTCCACCTGCACAACAAACACATACTTCACGAGCTTATCTTAATCTATTAAATAAGATGCAAAGCAACGTTTAGTTGACAGGGCATTAACAATATCAATTTAAAATTTGCCCGCAATTGCAACTTGTGTCTAGCATTACACCTGCAAAAGTATGTTACGTCCTCGTTTGTAAGCTTTTGTCTTGTTCTGGCAAGTGTGAGCTTTTAGGAACGTGCCGAAGGCGAGTGAAGCATTCACGCAAGCCAAGACATTAGGTTACAAGCAATTACATACATCATAATTAACCTGACTAAAACTTCGTTGTTGCTGTTTTCAGCGACCAGTTGCCTAACGGTAAATCAGATGTTCTCACAACGGCGTATAACGTAAATGAGATTAAGGCACATTTTTTTCGGCTCGGATTTCGCAATAATTCGCATAATGCTTTACATGAACACTGCTATAATCTACTATTACATGCGTGTGCACGGTAAGTACATTTGCACTTTCACAAACAGTGTCATAAAGTGAGCTTTACCGTGCGCATAAGCATATAAATATTACATTTCTGGTTGGTATATAAAATGGTAAAATAGTGAAAAATTGATCATGTGGGAAAAGTCTTCCTCCAGCTATTTGGCAAAGACTGATACCTTTGAGCAATATAAACATCCACATTGATAAATACATAATGTGGTATGTATTCATCGCACCAGTAAATGAATTCTATAAATTGCTGATGTGTTTTTGTACAGAAAAGTTCAGGCAATAATTAAAAAGTAATTTTTAATGAAATCTTTGAATGTAATCCCAGAAGATTCCCGATGGAACGATTTATACGTACTCATTAATAATGATGTAAATACTTGGGGCAAGGACAGTTCCCTTAAGCGATAAAATAATTGTCTTTGGTACAGTAATAGATGTCAAACTATTATGACATACGCTTGATAATTACATTTGATGTGAACATAATTTTGCCTGGTTTGAGTGTTTAGAGTAAAGAAAGATTCGAGAAGCAATATGAGAGGTGAACACCTTTAGCATCTCTTGACAGTCACCCAGTCCACGTTGGCTATCTATGTTGGGAACATATTTTTACTTTACTAGAGTGGTAATGGGGCCATTCAGTCACGAGTGGAAACCCTTTACCTAGCTCGTGAAGTAAAATATTTCGATATTTCGTATCACGATGAGTAAAAGTGTCCGAGCGCTTTATCCGTGCAAACGAGATATCAAATTATTTCCCTGGTATAGTAATCTACGATTAATTTCATCAAAATATGTAAATTTAATGTTCTGAAATTCTAGGTAAAACTAGATGCGCAAAGTGTATACGACTCATCTCGTTGACTGTCAAAAATCGATCGAGGTATTGACCTACCGCTTTAATACTCTTCTTACATCAGTTCTTTTAAAATCATCGGCATTTTTCCACGCAGCGATATCAAAACATTCAGTTGGAAAACCAAATCGTATTCATCAATTTCTCAAATTTTATTAGAAACATAAACCTGTGAGAATTTTAGCAACTGTCATCGAAAAAAAAATACAGCGAAAATCGTCCATACATAACTTTGACGACTTTGGTACGATTCGACTCGACCGTCATTATCTGCAGAGTTTGTATGGATGAATAGCTACACGAACGCGCTTGGTAGTAATAATAGTATATTACCTACCTGTTTTCAAGTTTTAGTTTTGACTAGTGAAAAGCTTGTAGCCCTGGCCGAAGGCAAACCAAACACTTGGAAGCATCAAGCGAAAGCTTGACCGCTTTTTCGATCTGAGAGACAAGTGCAATGCAGTTTTTATTTCTTGAAAAATGTCACAGTTGAAAAATTTACTTTCGTTATACGCCTCATCACCAGACATGCTTTCACATGTGGAAAAACGGTAGTGCCACCACATGACTGGGTTTAACTTGGCATCAGTCGGATACCATTATTTTACATGCTGCAGCAATTGCCTCACTAGGCCCTACTACCTTCTTCATTGACATTACTTCACTGAATAAGGTCAGAACTCAACACTGAGGCATGTGAAATAGTATTAAGACGCAAAAACAGTTCATTATGTGACCAGCTGGTCACAGGAAACACTACAAAGTAATCGACTGCGCCTCTATGCATGCGGTCTTTTTTTTAAACAACGTACTCCACGAAAAGACCGCATGCATTAGAGGCTCTGTCGTCGTTCGGATATTGCAAGATTGCTCATAGCCTATACAAATTTCTTTTACATCCACTGCATACTCTTCTGATGATTTTTTTTGTTCAGATTTTGGTATTTCTGACATCCTAACTGACTAAATAGAAATTTGCTGGGTAAGATTTTTTATGAGTCTAGTAGAAAGGGAAACGGAATGTGAAGCAAATTTCAAATGAAAATGAAAGAAAGGAATGACGGACAGAATATATTTTAAAATTCCCATCTGAAATGTTGCTAAAATTTTCGCTTAAATGTTAAAATTATAATTTCCCCTCTACGCAAAACAGACTTTTTCAGCGATTTCAGATGGTTAAAACACAGACATTATAAATAGATGTTGGGGAGAGAGAGACGTGTATCATTTTAGCTTACCAGTTCTGAAAAATAATCCCAAATTTTGAGGCGCTAAAGAAAACTGTATCCGAAAAGAAAGCAGTCAAAAATCACAATTCTTTGCACAATGTTAAAAACTGCAAATGATGAAAAAGAAATAAAAATTTTCTTTCCACACACTTTCACAAAAAACAATTTTAATGAAATAAATTATTGTAAAAATCACATTGATACGAATCGTCGTATCTATCTTTCTTCTTCCTCACTGGTGGTGTAATTTAGTGAAAGATGTGTTGTGTATGGATACACTGTGTGTGTTGATCACACCACATGAACAATTATATTGTGAATGTGTAAACGGTTTGTTTGTATTTTTGTTAAATATATTTCATTAACTTGCACACACAAACATTTTTATTGAAAATGAAATTTTTCTCAAAAAACTTTTTTTTTCTTTTCTTTTTTGTTGTGGTTTTAACAAATCACACATTTACATAATTCAATCAAAATGAATGAAATTAATTCATTTTTCCAACTAACCACAATTAAGAAATTGATGAACAGTTAGCGAACAAACAATTTGCGCATAGATGCCATTATCAATGAAAAACTGCATCACGGCCAAACTTTGCAGTGTTATTACGCTGATGGACAAGATTGCGTTTTTTAAGCGTTAGTGTTGAATTCACTTTCGTTTACCAACTAAGAAACTTTGCATTTGAATTCAATTTTTTTTTCTTAAAAATTTTATTTGCTGTACAACGATCACACTGTCAACAAAGTTTTAAAATATTTATTTTGAAAAAAAGGGGGGAAACGTATTCCAACGAAATACGAGTGTGATATACGTTCGTTCTACAGTGATTAAAAAACGATTATCGGTGCACTATTTTTTGATATTAATAAACCAACACCCATTAACGTCACTTTAAAGATATTTTATACAAAAATATCATTCCTTTTCCAGTGGTTGTAAACTCATACTCGTTTTTTAACAAAAATGTTTATTACATTTTACACAAAATCGCTTGTGTATAGTTATGTGTTAAAAACAACGTACAGCGAAGACAACAACAAAAAAAACTCTTTTTTTTATATTTGTCAATAATCCTTGAATGACTCTGAAATTGTGTAATCCATATGCAGTAGAGTCGACACTTTTATCAAAAAAAATAATTTTTAAATGAATTTCCAAAATGTATTTTTCTTCTTCTTTCGTTTCAAATATATAAACCACACGTCCACGTCACTTGATTATACAGACTATAAGAAGTTGTTTTAACTTATTGAATAAAACACGCTCGGCAAATAAAATCCATCTGTACGATGTGAATGGTAAACTCGAACTGAAGTTGGAAACAAGTAAAACAGTGAAAACAATTTTGTGGGACAGAGATAGACCGATGGCGGTCGAAATGGAAACGAAAGAGACAGTCAGACCGGTTGGTTTCATTGACATATACACGTATACACGATGCTGGCTTCGTATTTTGTATGCTATATATGTTGTCTCGGCCGTCGAGTAGGGATATTGTGTGTTGTGACGACGATGACGACATGCGGTATAATATGGTAATGTGTATGAGCGTTGAGAATACCAGTGAGTTTTGTTGGAAGACTTCATGTGTGTTACGATATATACCAACAACACCGAATGCGGCTACCATTGTATTGGTTGGTATCATGAAAACAATTTTCTCACATGATGCTCGCCGTGTTATACGTACAAATGGTAATTTGACAATGTATTACCAATATTTATATCAAACAATCAAAAGAAAAGGGGGTAGCTGGGGCAGTGGGTATCATGGGTAGTGAAAAGAGTCGCCGTTCCGATGAAGCTTTTTGATTAATCGCTCGAAATTAATAATTTATTTTGCTAAAAAAAAACCGGAAATTGTTTTCCTAAAAGTGGACAAAGATTATTCTGTAAATCATTCTAAATCATAATTTAAAAAAACTAAATTCAGGCACACTGTAGTACAGTGTCACTGTACGAAATAAAGGTGGAGAATTCAACGAAAAAAAGGTGGAATACATATGCAATTCACATACATCACATGACTCTGTTGAACACCGTTGGAAGAAAAAAGTAGTTAACTTTGAAAATCCATATGAATGTATATTTTAGCCGTACAATGGTCGTGGTGTGTGTCGAGACATTCGGGAAATAGCCATGCACGAAAATTTATTACAACAAGTTTATGGAAAAAACAGAGGAAACTGTGAATAAATTGTTGGGCAATTTTCTTACTAGTATGTATAAGAAAATTGAAAAAGTCTTTTAGGTTGTATAAAAACGACACTTCGAGTCATTGTTCGGAGGACTGGAGTCTTGACTACCCAGCTGTCGCCAGATTTAGTTCTAAATTCGGCTTGATTTACTTCTTCATTGTATTTTTCAAACAAAGTCACCAGAACAACTGAATTCGTAGAAGGCTGTCGATGTCTGGTTAACCTTAACAGCGTTTTCTTAACTCTCTGCCTTACCTCGGAATATACTACTATCGTCTAGACGGCGCATTCACATCAAATATGTTACTAGCGCCAATTAGAGCTCAACAAAGTAGTAGATTACTTGTTTAAAATTTTCTATTTGGTCAAGTGGTAAGCTTATTCAGATATCCACAATGCGAGAACCACATGAGATCAGGGAATGTATATGGCCCATTCCAAGCGTTGTCCACATTACTTCTTGGAATTTTACAAAATTCATAGGAATTTTACAGAACAACAAAAGCATTATCTAATATCCCCTTGCATGAGATGATGTTCAGAGACGAAGGAAAGAGAGTGGACGACGTGACTTTAATCCCATGGCGTAATGGTCAGTCATTGGTCTGCAATACTGCAATACTCTGGCCCTGTCGTATACCTACATTCTTCCAACAAATCTGCTGGTCAAGTCACAAAGAAAAGCAGCAATCAAATTGAGGAAATACAAAAAAGTGTAAGAAAACAATTACATATTACATAACGATTCCATTTGCAATAGAGACTTTAGGTCATTGGTCAACCGAAGCTATTCTTAATTGATAGACATTTCATAGACATCATTTCATTAACTCTAAGTTTTCTAGTTAAGTTAAGATTCTCCTGTTTCTACTGATGCTGCCAGTTTCCATGGTTCTGGATAAATATATTAGGGTAACTTTGGTTAAGAATTGTAGTCACTCCATGGATGGGTGGAATTTGTATCATTAGGTGAATAGAAACTGTTGATCACACCTCACCCCATAAAAAACACTACGGGGAAAAATAAAAGTTTCTAACTCAATTGATTTCCGTCTCAATTTCGCTCTGGCCGAAAATGTCGCTCCTATTGAAATTACCTATTTTCTCCTCTCAGTAAACAAATAACTATTGCATGATTGCTTCTTGATTGTTTAGTTTAGTTTTGAGTCTTAAAAAAGCTCTTACCTTTACTACTACATTAATCAGTTAAAAAAAACTTTTAGAGTAAATGTGACGCAAGTCTATACTGCCAAAAGAACTGATATCGCTTGGGGTTTTCGAGTGACACATTCTGCGCATGAACGCCATGAATTTCAACCAAGCAAGTTCTACCAACAAATCGACTTCCTTCTCTGTAAGTTTCCATCTTGCCAGGACCAAATTGTTTTCTAGCCTAAAATTTTCTTCCCTCAACGTCTACCGCTTATGATCCAATATTTTTACTCAAATTTCGGTTGTAGAATATTTTTGGTGAACTTTTTTGAAAAAAAAAAAGAATTTTATCTAAAATTTTTTTGGTTGAAATTCATTACTTTCTGCGCAGAATGCGTCACCCATACTACATATCTCATCGGTACACATTCTCATCGGTAATGATCTTCATAACTTCCTTGACAACATATCAAAAGCTTTTTTTCGAGCGGCAACAGCCTTATATGTTAAATATGTTCCTTGTATTCCCTAAATTTTTATTATTTTGTAGTATTGGACTTGCGTCACGGAGCTTACACTAACGTAGCGCCATGCTACGTTGAATCCAAAGCGCGCCGTAAGGGGAAGCCTTATGTGGTTGCTCACTAATCATCATTTTGGGCCTAAACACTTAGAACAATCCTTATCTGACTACATTTCAATGTAATATCGAATTATGTTGCTTAAAAACCACAATTTAGTAGTCAATATACTTCATAGGATATCTACATTTCCATTTGGAAAGAAAAAATTCATAAATTTCAATATAACGATGATGATGAGCAAACACATAAATTTGGCATCAATACATGCACACGATAATGCAATTGAATTAAATTATACCTCTTCGCGCGAAACATCCGAATCGAATCCGACCATATTCATTTCGTTTTGAATGCATTTATTTTATCAAAAATGTGTATAGACATTTGAAATATTGGTATGGATTTTGCTGTGGATTTTTACGCACAAGGTTATCGTGCAAATGACACACTTTATCTCAACATTCAGTTTGGCGAAAACATTTTGTATAAATTGATAAATGCCAATATTTGAGGCGTTTTGTATTTTTCAAATTTAGTTTTTAGCAAAATTTGATATGTTTTCGTTTTCGATACTCATGGAACGATCAAAATTTGTTACGTTTCAAGTTACTAAACAGACCCAAGATGTAATAAATAACGCTAGTCTGCAACGGCACTGCGAAAAGTGTACTTTCTACTACTACAATTGAACTATTGATCCATTGAATCCTGCATTGATCAAATTTTGGATCACCGACGACCAATGAGAGATATGCTATGCAACTCACTTCGTTCTTTTGATAACCTCACCATCTAGTGACCACAGTTCGCAACTTGTTGAATTTTGTTTATGTAACTCAACATCATATTGTTTGATAAAGATGAGCTTTAGGTGACTGAGTTGCATAAAACGTATTTCGGCATGCATTTCGGTCATGTCATAAATTACTATCACTACGTCGTCACTACAGAATTTTGACCAAAACCGATACAATCGATTCTCATTCTTTATGATATAATATCGAGTGTATGTGAACATAAACAATTTCGATGGAATTCAGAATCGCGCATTTTGAATGCTATTATTCAGCAGTGAAACTGAATCTCAAGTTCAACAAAACTCTTCAACCGAAAAAGACCTTAAACTGTTTAATCAATGAATACTGTAATAATTGCATTGAAGAAAATTATTATTTTAAGTTGGTTTCGTTATTTAACAATTATGTACAGTTTAGCTGACACGTTGTAATTATTTGTTCGTGCTATTTTATTACAGTTACACAGTTCCAGTCATTAAAAAAAAAAATATGAAAATTCAGTGAAGAGTTGACTGTAGTAAATCACTCAGTTTTTGCTCGCACTTCGATGTGTTCGATTACAATATCCCAGTAAGTGCAACTGATCAACTAGAGGTAAAAAATAATTAAAAAATTTGACAAAAATCCACGAACCTTAAAACTGTAGAGTCTGGATACAGATTTGGCGGGAGTCTGTGGAATTGATGAGTACAGTTCGGTTTAATCTACTTTTTCTTTATCAATTGCATTCTTTAAAGTGTTATAACATTTTGGGATGTTTCGAAATTTCATACCAGGTCGTGTGCACGCATGTAACACATATTCAGAAAATAGGAATCTAGCTCGTCTTTTGTTAAAAACATTCGCTTCAAATTCAAACAACAAACACAAAAACAACTCTCAAATCAGAAACATGCCAGTTTTCACTTTTCGTTGCCTGTTCAAATCAACGTATTGTCTTTTTTTCAATGACAAAAACTTCGGCTGAAATGATGGTATCGTCTAAT
This sequence comes from Phytosciara flavipes, assembly GCA_026413405.1. Taxonomy (NCBI): domain Eukaryota; kingdom Metazoa; phylum Arthropoda; class Insecta; order Diptera; family Sciaridae; genus Phytosciara; species Phytosciara flavipes. The sequence continues at coordinate 721 of JANTFA010061338.1, read as the reverse complement.
TTTCTAAACGTATCCTCGTCAGGTAATGATACCTAGATGGCGTCGCGGTGCACGTCAGATAGAAGTAGTGCAACGCGATGCCATCTTAGGTATCATTTCTCCGATCCTCATTCATCATCAGTCGAAGTTCTTTTTTCGCTTGGGGTTTGTGTACAAGAACTTGTCATGCACTCTTAGTATTAGATAAAAATGGAAGAATGAATTTTTGCGATTAAATCAAAAGTCTCGATGACTTCTTTCTCTCTACAGGTGGCCTTGCGACTTTCGTGTTCTGATAGCTTGATGTTGTGTATTTGAGTCTATTTTATCAGGCAAGAAAAGAGTTACTCCTAACTATAGGCGACATGATCAGTTTTAAAAAGAAAAACCAAAACCGAAACTATATTTGTAACATTTGTATTCCACACGAAAATGGTTTTTTGGAATGATAATAAATGGCTTGTTTGAAAAAAAAAAATTCCACAAATGTTCGATTTTTGTATTGAAAGTGGCGAAAAACTTCACCAAATTTCATGAAGTCATACTGTCATAAAGAATCGAATTCTACCTGAAATTTCATTTGTTTTATAGATTTTTTCAATACGTCATGCATGCATAAGACAAAGGATTGATTCTAATTTTTAATTATAAAAAAACACTCGACTTTTTTTACATCCTTTTCAAACCTAATCAGACGTTAAAATGTGCCACTTCATATTTTTCATAATTTCAAGTCCTATTT